>JAAGNO010005955.1:29912-90842 GCA_033439905.1 Ceryle rudis | reverse complement strand
TTTTTGTGGTGTTTTTTTGGTTGTGTTTTTAAAATAACCCACTTCATCTTCTCCCCTAGTCAATGGCATCTGAAAGCAAATAATGATCAAATGTCCTCTGTTTTCAGTATGTGTAATTAGTATCCAAACAAACCCATCAGGGCAATCTTAATACTCTCACTCTGTAATAGTCTCCTGGCTTACATTTTAGAAGCATTTACTTTTCTATTGTAAAGAAAACTTGACTACCCTGACTGCACATCCGTGTTAGGGCTTGGGAATGCGTAAGAAGGGTGGAGTTGTGTGTGGAGTGTGGGCAGATGGAGTCCCGAACCTGGAACCTGAGTATTGTTGCTTCTGTTTGCTTCTGTGCATTTTAAGTAGAGAAATGTTACTGTGTTCTGATGGTGTTTCTCCTCCTGCAAGTCATTCATGATTTTAACGTAGTTAGTGCTTCACAGGATATATAGTTGCTGGTGAAGGTACTCACTTAAAATCAAATTTTTTGTCATTCATTAGGGCTTCTGTTGTAATCTGCAAGCTTCAAGTAAAAGCCTTGTATAGTTTGCCTTGGATTTTCCTTTCAGTATCACACCCGTGCCTGTTGTTAGCTGAAACAGCATTTAAGCTGCTCTGACTATGAAATGGCATAAGAGATAAGCTCCACCACAAACCAGCATGTGACAGTAACAGCATGTCCCAGCCCAAAGCAAAAGCAGGTGATGGCCACCTGGTTTCTTGCTGGAAAGATGGTCATGGTTAGGTCTGTAGCTGAGATGTGGGACAGTAGGAAGAACAGAGAACTGCAGAAACTGGATGCAGATTCTAAACCTGGGTCTCCTAATTATGCACCTGAGTGAAATGTCTATGGAAGGGTCGTGTGGATCCCTCCCACTGCAGAAAGAAATTGTCTCCTGTTTGCTTCTCATTCCTCAGTTCCACGGAAAGCTGAACATGGATATTATTGGGATTGCATCAGGATTTCATTCTAGTGACCTGCTTCCCATCAGTCCTTCCCTCAAGGAATGCAAGCTGCAGCATCCCAGGGAGGCTAACAGGGCTGTGTGCGCTTACTAGTAATGATCTGACTGATTAGTGACTACTAATTAGATGACCAGTCCTTGTCAGGACATAAGTAGGTATGAGATGGCACCTCTACAGATAAGGACACCATGATACTTGACAACCAGTGAAGTAGTGAAGCTGTTTTTGAAAGGAGTTGTCCCTGATGAAGAACAGGATAAGTGGAGATACCTTGTTTAGCAACCCAACACTTTACAGAAAGTATTCTCTTCTGTCCATGGAGAAATTTCTCATCCAACCTTGCTAGATAGCATACTGTCTATTAGGGAAATAGTTTCTGAAAGCAGGAAGCTTAAAATGGAGGTGAAGTAAGAGGGAGATCCATGCCAAAGAAAACAAATGAAGAAGGCGTTCCTGTTTGAGGTACAGTCCAGAAGGTCATATGGATTATCTGAGACATGCCAAGACACTGTCTTGGGAGTGATTATGTATTTCAGAGAAATGTTCCTGCTCTTGCGTTCATAGTGACACACAAGAATGATTATACTAACCACTTGTATTGCCTTACTGGAACTCAGATGAGGAGAATCTAATAGAATTATTTTTTCTTCAGAGACAACTGAACCACACAGTTTGGACACACAGTCATAAAAGAGTTTTGCCTTAATTTGAGGAGATCAGCAACAGTACTGAACCAGTTCAGCCCATCTTTGTCGTTGTTATTGTTATTCCAATTATGAAGACAGAGGAAGAGTGAGGGACTCACTGTGGGAGTTTATCTTACAATAACTATTTCTAAGAAGTTAGGAGTTTTCATATTGCTGTTCACCTACCAGACCTGTATCTCTTACAGTGTGAGCTCTTATCTCCTGTGTTGTAGGCATCATTGTGGAGCTGTCTTGTCCATTGCTGCTAGCCATTTGATCCAGATTTTGAATGGTTCAGATAGCACCATAAGCTATGTGAATGCTTTGAAACCTAAGTATCCAGGTCAAACCTGGGAAATTGAGGGCTGAAACTCCCTTTTCAATTAAAAAAAAAATAAAAAATATGGGTTTGGAGGGGAAAAAAAAGGTGTTTCAAAAGAAAATTAAGTCTTCAGTCCTCCTGTTAATTAACAATTACCTAGGCAAAGAACACCTTTCCATGGTAAAAAAATGACTCACCATGGGTAATGAGTTCTGTCATGCTTTTCCCTATTTGATGGTGAGGCACAAACTTGACACACAAGGCTATATTAGCTTCATTGTCCAGAGTTCCATTTTGTTCTAAGTGGGATTTGCATGCAAGTATTCAAGGAAGAACATATTCCACCTTGAGATATGGGTATTTCAGTTTGTAGCAATCACTTGTTCTCAAATCTGGAGCTGTTTCCTTTCTTTTTTTTTTGAAAGGCTTGTAGACATTTTGCTTTATGTAAGTCTCAGAGCACCTCTGCTTTTCTGAGTATAATATTGAGTAGTAGTCAGTAGTGTGGAGAGGATGTGGAAGTGTGGGCTTTAGGTTTGCTTTGTTCTGCTGAGCAGCTCAGCCTGACCAAATCCTCTGCACTGAACTTTGTTGGGTTGCTGGGGTGTAAACTGTCAGTAGTAAGTATGGATTCTAGGAGCTATTATTAGTTGAGAATAATAAGAAAAAAAGCTCAGATAAGATTGTTTCATTTACATTTTTTCTGAGGATGATTCTGGTTAATGTATCCCACATGCTCCCGTGTTGGGATCTGTGTCTTGTGTGTACTTATATGAAGGTTTAATTATGGTATTCACAATCTTCCTCCAGTCAGTAAGCAGAGTTCACACATATAAAAATAATACACTGGCCTTCTTTCAAATCATGATGAGAACAGAGACATGACTTCATTTGACAGTGATGAGGACACAGTCTTTGAAGCAGATGTTGTTTCTAATCTGTTTTCCTGTATTTGTATGTTGGGAAGAAGAGTAAGAAGAATAAGAACATGAAATTGTGGCAGTGCAACAGAAACTGAACCATGAGAATGGTTTTGTCAGAATTTGGAATAAGTGGTGTTTGAAAATAATGAAAGAGTTTTTCAGCTTGGATTTGTAAAGGAGCATGTACTGTGAACAGACTAAAGAAGAAAGAACCTTCTGAAAACCGGATACGTTCAAGTCAGGCTTTTCAAACCATTCGTAACTTAACCTAGAGGTGCTTTACAAGAAAGGAGTTGGTATTAGCACTTGAAAGAGGTTTGAGTGTGTCTCCACTGGATGTCAGTAAAAGTCAAGGAACAGAAAACAAAATTAGGTATTGCAAATATGTTGATCTCGTTCACTGAAATGTCAATCGTATGTTATCCAAAAATCTGCAGAGCTGAATGACATTGTACAAGGTACTCAAATTATGGGGTACTGAACACTTTGTCCTTGTCTTTTCAATGACAGACAAACCCTTTTCTTAGAAAAAGTTGAACCATTAAAGCCATGCAACAATGGTGTTCTTCACCCTACAGGGTCAACATTTGTTTAAAGCTGAAATACAAACTTATTCCAAAGAAGCCAGGAGAGATAGCTAACCTGCTATTTATTGTTGTACTTGTTTGTACTTTACCAAGATTCTTTGCCTGGAGATGCTAAGAAATCGCAACACTGGCTTTTCGGCAAACACATCATCAGATATATCATAAATTACATAACTAATAAAGATTAAAACCAGAGCATCTACACTATTGATGATATAATTTAATTCCAAAAAAGAATTAGTAAGTTCACTGCTCACACTTTTGGGGATCTGAGCCATTAATATTTTAGGGTTCAAAGGTCTCTCATCCCAAGAGCTTTGAACTGGTAGCTTTGCTGACATTGATAGCAGTATTCATTTAATTTGGAGAAAGAGCACATTGGGACCTACAGAACTGTCACTGTGAAAGCTGCCCCTGTTATATGCTACGTGCATTCATGCTAAGTAATTTTGTTTAAAAAAGTAACTCCTGCTCTAAATGTGTTTAACAGACTTCTCCAAGAGAGCTCTAGGGTAGGTGAGATAAATCTGGCACTGGATTTTGCACCTGCTTTGCCTCTTGCAGTGTATGGGGTCTTCTGCTGCTGTTTGCGTGAAGGTTTTCAAAAATCTCTGTGAAGATTGCTGCATTTGGGCAAAAGGATCTCTCACCTGATGATGCTCCATTTTAAAGTATTAATGATTTCCTAAACCTCTCCCATCTGAAGAAAATGTACTACTGCTGCTTCTCGAGACCTAAGGGTTACACTGGTAGGAGTTCATTTAGCCTCTAAGATGAATATTAGCTTTCTGGATTCTTGGCTGAATCTCTGGTAGTGTGAAGTGTGGTGTGGGTGGCTGAATCAGTAGGTGCAGCAGTTCATAAATGGAGTGAAAGGACTTTTTGAAGGTCTTAAATTCAACTCTTGATGAGGATGACAAACTCACAGAAGCTGATTAAATTGTCGGTGATTCATGTGATGATTTAAGGCTCTTTGTGTTTTACAAAAACTTCACTAAGGAAACTTAGTGTCATAGAATTTCCTTGCTTGCTTTTTTTCTTTTAATTTTTAGTTTGAAAAAGATTCAAAACTTCTAATAAAAAAATCATCCCATTGGAGATTAATCCAAAGTACATTTTTAACAAGGCTAATGTTACCATACTTTGTACCTGTCTTTAAGTTCCTCCACTTATTTTCAGATAACTTTTCTGTTTGTTTTAGTCCATTTTCCATGTATATCACTGGATGGCTAGCAAGAATAGAGATGATAATTTCAAAAAAAATGGAAAAGAAAACCCTGACGGCTAAGGAGAGAAGAGCGACTTATAGACTCATGGAATCGTCTTGGTAGAAGAGACCTTTAAGATCACGAAGTCCGACTGTTAACCCTGTGCTGCCAGGTCACCACTAAACCATGCCTCTAAGCACCACATCTATAAGTCTTTTAAATACCCCCAAGGATGGTGAATCCACCACTTCCTTGGGCAGCCTGATCCAGTGCTTTTACAACCCTTCTGGTGAAGAAGTTTTTCCTGATAGCCAACCTAAACCTCACCTGGCTCAGTTTAGGGGCATTTCCTCTTGTCCTATTACTTGTTACATAAGAATGCCTCCATTGCAAAGGAGGTTATAATCCTGCACTTCCTGTCTTCCCAGATGTAGTAGTCCCTGGTCAGTGGTAGTGCAGACAGGTAGTTCCAGACTAGTCAAAGCTTGCAGTGTTGCTTGGCTATCCCAGGATGGAGTGGTGAGGGAAACACATGGAGAAGGAGGGCCACTTGGCACACAGGAGAGAGATGTCTGGGCAGGGAATCATTAGGAGCTGTAGAACAGAAATCTGTAGGAAATACTCTGTATTAATTCTACTTGTAAAACTGCTTCTTGGGGTCATAGGTTTATAGAAAGATTGGGTAGGAGCTGCTGGAGGCTGTTGGGTCCGTCTCTTTGAAGGCAGGAGATAACAAAGAACAATGAATCCTGGTAGACGTTTAAATATCCAATGACCTTCACAGACAATCTACTCTAGCCTCAGCTTTGGTGGTTTTCATATTATCAAGACTAAATATTTCTTGCTAAAATTTAAGCTTGCTGCTGACTGCTTAGCCTGCCCACTGGGAATATGGTGATCTCTTTTCAAGTGTGCAGAAAGCTGTCTGTCCTCAGAAATAATCTGTATTTACTTCAGTGAGAATTGTATTGAATTCTCAATTTCTGAAGAGTTTCTAATAAATGTACAGTATAGTAGTTGTAAAGAGACAATAGCACCCTTCATACCCCATGAAAAGCATTCACGATGCCATATGAAAATTTTAAAAACCCATGGGCTGTTACTTTTTGCAACTTTCTTTCTGAATGAAAAGTATTCTTGCTGACTTTCTCATAGAAAGGTGTTTTTCTTTTGGAATTTCTGAGTAAAATCTTTTAATATCTTGTATTTTGTCAAGAATGAAAATGTAACTTGCATAGAGAAGGTAAATCTTATTGGCTGGTACTGGAAATGTGACTTAAAGAGCGTATTAAAGTATAAAATTACAGTTAATATAATTATGTGTTAAACTATGGTAGGTCAAAGGACTGGGTTAACTAATAATTTTTCTTCTAGTCCAGAACATGGCTGCAGTTTGAATACTTGATATATATAGCACATAACATATGGCCAACTTAAGAGTTGCTTCTGAGTTCATCTGCAAGATGGAATTTTGGAAGGAGATTTTGGCTATTTCATGTTGCTTCAGCATGTTTTTTCCATGTAGTTACAATAACACTGTCTGCAAATGAATGTGTTTTTGTTAGCTCATTTTGGAATAATGCAGCCACCCTCAATACAAGCTGTGCATGCTCCTCTGCTAGAGAGGGAAATGTAAAGTCCTGACCTGAAAACACTCTATAATCCTTTCCTCCACCCTTGCTTTTTCTGAGCAAAGATGGAAAACCAGAGTAAATAAATGCTTAACTACTGGGTGCTAACCACGAGGCCTTTCTAACACCAACTAGCTTCATGAACTGTGTGTCAGCTGGTTCAATGCTGGAGTTTTCACTCAACTTCTGTATTCACAAATGCATTAGCTGTGTGAACTAGCAAAGTGATTCATGATGTGGTCTTTGCAGCACGTCTGTGATATCAGTTTGGCTGCCTACAAAGAAATGTTGATAGTCATAGAGGACTGGTTCATGGATGTTGGGCTCAGAGGTCTGATAAACATGCCTATAATCAGCACACTTATTTGGTTTTGTGGTGTTGATGCACTGTCAAATGGCTTTATTAGGAGTGCAGAACAAGTAAAGGGAGAATCCTGGTTGTGAAGGGTTTTAATTTAAGATGCAAATAGTAGGAAGAGGCAAGAAACAAAATGAGGTTTGATATGGGAGATAGTCATGAAGCATGCTGTGGTTTTTGGAGACTGCATTTATTTCATTATGGTTGGTTGTAATGTACGCAATCCTAGCTGACATGCATGACTGTACAGTCTAGAATGTGTTAAACATTTTTGAAGGTATTTAGAAAAAGGCAAGTTGAGTTTAGTTGTCAGTGCAGTGTTACCTGTATTGGTGAGTTATTGTACAGCCTTGCAATAAGGGGATTGGTTATTTTAAATATAACACAAAAAGGTTTTCATGCTTGCACTTGACTGCTTTAAATGTTTATTGTGTATATCAAATGTTCAAGCATAATCAAAGTATTACAAGATACTTAAATAGAGATTCCTGGCACAAACTCTAATTAGACTTTTATTGAATCTTCTAGTTTGCTCTAACCCAAACTATCCATCCCTTAATTAAAAAAACTGTGGATCAGTAATTCACAGATAAAACTTAAAATTGGTAATTATGATAACTAATGTTTGGTTGCTGGTGGTTTGTTTAACCTGCTGCTTTCCTTAAGAGGCAAGTGGTTTCTGTGGTATCCATTTGTTTTGGAGTAATGGGATTCAGAGCGGGGCTAAATGCAGGTGCAGTCCTTATTTTCTCCAATGGAAATGTCATCCTCCTAACACTGAATTTGATTTTGTCTGATGATGACTGCATTCTGGCAGCACCTTGTGGGTGTGTCAGGCACTTCTGTATTATGTACCATGTACACATGTAACAAAAAAGAGGCTCCTTATTCCTTTTGCTTAGGATTTAAGATTTCAGAGCTTAAAAAGCAAGATTTTTTTGAGTAGCTATGAGTGGTGTTTTTTCTCTCACCACCACCACTGCCATAAACCCTGAAAGCATGTCAGCAGTGTAATCTTTGAATTCAATAGGAAGAGAATATAATAGAGATATTATTGTTAAGGATGAATACCCTGGTAATTGATTTGAGATGGCATTCATATCTGGAGAGTCTCCTGTTTGGATGCTGTTTTGGAATGCTGAGATTTTGAACTTATAATGGAAATAAGATAGATAAAGTACAAGCTATGATGGACAGAGAATGAAGGGCATCATTATGAAAAGAGCAGGAAGAAAGGAGACTTTTGAGGCTTTTGTTTGTTGTGGGAACCTTAATGAGAGAACATGGTTAACAGATGCAAGGCCTCAAAGTCTACGGTCACAGGCACCAGTACAAAACCCTGCAATAAATAATTCTTGCTGAGTAGAGAAGTAGGAACTTGGAAAGCTTAGAAGATGGGCAATACTGGTTGGCAGCAGGCATTTGCCATGTACATCAGCAGAATTAGGGGAGCTGGAAAAGAAGCTGTCACATAGAGGGAGCGGGCTCACTGCAGAAGAAACTGATCTTTTTTTCTCTATTTCTTCTACTTTGGGGTGTGGGAATTTCATAACATAAGAGTTTTCAGGAACTAAGAGCAACTGCTTTCAGTCTGCACCCAAAATAAGTGAAGAACAGCAATGAAATGGG
This sequence comes from Ceryle rudis, assembly GCA_033439905.1. Lineage (NCBI taxonomy): Eukaryota > Metazoa > Chordata > Aves > Coraciiformes > Cerylidae > Ceryle > Ceryle rudis. The sequence continues at coordinate 82,535 of JAAGNO010005955.1, read as the reverse complement.
TGACTCAGAGAGACGAATGACTCTAAATCCAGCGACTGATTGGATGGAATGCTTTCTTGAGTCCTAGACATCTGTATCAGACTTCTGAGCCTGTTTTGGTGCTTGCTCTTCCAAATATCTGGTAGCTGAATATTTTCCAATCCATATTTGGAAATAGTTGATTCATTCATAAGGATAATATCTGTGCTGTTTAGGAAATGCAGTAGTTTGCTCACACAGATTTAATTCAAATGATGGTGTAAAACTGGCATTATTTTAATTTCTAAAAGAGTATCAGATCATTTTCTGACAAGTCTATATGAAAGGACAAGTGATATGAGCTGCCTATGTCACATGAAGCATAGAAAATGCTGTTCTTATGTTTGAAAATGTTGATATTTAGTTAGCTATTCCTTGACTTGAAATTTAAAATATTGCAAAGTGATACTTCCTTTTAACGATAAGATGGGGTCTCACGCATCACATGAGTTGGAATTCTTCCCAGACAAACCTCTGAACAAGAAACTGGCCACCATATAGTCTGCTCTTTGCTTACTTTACAAACGTGTTTCTTGTGAGGTTAAGAGTGACTCAGTGTGTGCAGGTGGAATCAGGGTATACTTCAGCCGTGCTGTCAAAGGAATATCAACTTTGAGTGATTGGAACAGGAATATTACGTGTGATTTATGTAGTTCTCTGATAACATTTGTGTGGGGCTTTAGGATGGAGCTATAGAATAGACTTGAAGAAAGCCATATTGTTGCTTTTTGGGGTACTGCAGATTGTATGTGCACTTTTGACTTGGGTGTCTTCACAGCTACACCACTGGGGGAGAGGTTTCTCTGCCAGGTGATGATGAAATCCTGCAATCATCTGCCTGAAAAGCCTGTACTTTTTAAAAGCATTAAACTTACTTTTGTTTCTTAATTCTTTTTAAATAAGTTATCCATGATCTCTTCCTGAGATTAAAAAATCAACAACAAAACCCAGTAGCCTCCAAAATAAAAATTTTAAGTAAGGTCCACAGATCTGGAGAGAGAGACTTTCCAAAGCAGAAATGATGGTGGGAAACCCAGTTCCCATCCAGGGTAACTGAGGAAGCTTATGGCAGAGCTGAGAAGAGAATACAGGTATCCTTGCCACAACCATGTGCACATCCTCCATTTGTTTAGTTGGGGATTTTCAGGTTTTGTCTTCCTTTCCTGTTGCATTTTTGTTGCTTTTCTCCCGGTAGCTTCATGGATTCTGCATGCCACAAAAATACTCAAGAAAAACAGCTTTTATTTCTGTTTTCTTGATGACCTTTTAAAAAAGTTTATAAACAGTAAGAATTGAGCTTGTTGCCATAATAATCAACTATCGAATTAATAAAACTAAGCTGGTTGCTAAGGGAAGGCCATGCATAGTTGTGATGTAACTCTGACTGCAGCAGCCCATCTTGTAACAGGAGGGAGGCACTGGGGTCAGGGGGATGTTCTTTTGTAGGAAGGGCTGCTTAAATCTGAATTCAGCTTAGCACTGTTGATTTAAAGTACCTTTCTTTGTTATGGCAACAGAAGGGAACTATCACATGTCTTTTGAAATACCTAATCTTGCTTCCCTCATTGACCTTGTTCTTGATGAACAGGATTAAATATCCTTGTAGGAAATTTGCTGTAGTGAGTGTGATAGAAGTATGTGAAGATGCATATAGCTGCAGAAGTGAAGAGTAATAAACTACTTGTAATACAGAGTGAATTAGCCCCTCACCCTTTTCCCTTTGAAATTCACTGTTTCAGAGTAATGGTCCCAAATACAACAGCTTTGATACTGTGAGATCTGAGTCCTTATCCTTGGTTGCTTTGGAGCCTTACCTCAACATAAAAAAATCTTCCATGGTTGTAAAGCTTTAAATCAGCAGCTGCTACATTGCCACTCTTCATGATGGCGGAAGTCACAACTTCGGCTCATTCCTGTCATACCCAGAAGGTCTTTCAACCTTTTTTGAGCTGGTGGCAGCTAGTCTGAATGAAAGGGACCAGATAACTGGCCTTGCTAGCTGGGCAGTGTCATGACAATGACCAGAGAATCAGTTTTGGGTGCCTGTACTTTTCCTCAGCATTGTGGTATGCTTCTTGGCCTGCAGCTGGGCCATCAGACCATTGTGTGTTGAACAATTGCCGAACAAAATGGGGTTTAAAAAGAACACAATATGGATTGTCAGCCCAAGGTTACTGCACAATCAGAGTGAATAGTTAACTCATAATGTAAATATTTTTACTTCAGGTGTTTATAAAAGTAATATAGAGAACAGGATATCTCAGAAGTGTTTAATGAGAGAATTAGGAATGGTTCCCTTGAAGGTCTCTGGGTCTGATCTCCCTTAAGGTAGCAGCTCCTGCAAAACATGAATACTGAGCAGAAGAAAGAAATTATTTAGTTGGTTTCTGTCTCTCATCACAAAATAACAATCACAGAAAAGTGCTAGCTACCATCCTTCTTAGAGAGACCAACAATTACATTGCCATAGAGATTTATCCTCTTGAGCTGCTGTTTTCCTGAGTCAGGGTTAACACTCTTTGGCTGGGCTGCCTGTACTGCCAGTGCTTGTATCTACCTTCCTTTTACAAAGAGCTTTAGACTGCGGAAAGGTTGATCTGCAAATCTGGAGGTCAAACAAAACCTGGAGAACAAATATCACTGGCAGTTTGTTCCATTTATGGTAATAGATGGGTATTAGTGCTACAGTCTTCATCATGCTTAGTCCCAACCTGAGAAACATACACGTAGGAAAGTTGAAACACATTCTATTTCAGGGGCAGATGACCTACAGAAAGTGGATTTGTGTAAAAGAGGGTTATGAAATTGCTTGCATAAGCAAGGCTTGATTAGTAGTAGTGTTTTGTTTTGTTTTTTTTTGGTTACTGTTGAGATATTAATTTTTTCATTAGGTTGGTGTGAGTCACTGCTGGTGAGGTTGCAGGAAGGGGTGTGTATTGAAGAAGTGAATGTAAAAGACAAAAGATAAGCTGCATGCTTTCCGGGTTCAGTGAGTATATTTTGGAAGATTTTGGCTCTACAAATAACAAACTGTGAATACAGTTATAATATTTTGATTTTACAAACAAATGGAGCTTTATTCTTTTGTGTATGCTATCCATCAGCAGTCCTCAAAGAAATTACTTGTAAATATTTCATGCAGACTTATTATTTTGTTTGTTTTACTGAGTTTTGTTTTGTTGTGTTTTGTTTGCTTTTTTTTGTTTTTGAATTTTCTTCAGGGTGCTTTGTCAGTACAATGCCCATAAAAAAAAAATCTTGCTGTGGGCTGGTTGACAGCATGGGGCACAGCTGGAAGAGGCATGCTTTGCAAGCTATTTCACTGTCTTAACTATGCTCTGCGGGTAGAAAGCAGATAGCTTCCTGCACTCTTTGGATGGCTCTTCCACCCTCCTTGCAGGTGCCCAGATGGCTGGTCACGCTGATGTGTCAAGGCAGAAGGGAGGCTCCTCCTTCACATCTCCCTGCTTTTTCTTCTTGATCACCAAGCAGGAGCCATGGCTTCTAGTGCATGTGGTACACCCATGACCTGGCATCTGAGTAGCTCTTCTTCATCTGTACGCGTGTATTTAGGGCTTGTTTCTCCCGCCTGCTCATTGCCCTATTGATGATAACAATCTAGCCTTTAGACTGTTTTCCACTTGGCAAAATCGCCCACAACCAACCATTGTTTAGATTAATGCTGACCTTGTAGCTTGTGATGAACCCAAGACCTACGCAAACAGAAAGTGAATAGCCACAGTTGAAAAGTATCTTATCAGATATTTGAAAGAATAATAAACAAGAGGAAGTGGATAGAAGAATGCTTTTCAGTGAGACCATATTATAATAGAGCTTCATGGCCCAGCTTCTGTGATGATAGGTAGGTCCAGGGAGAGGTTACAATGAAGCAATGCGGTTATACTTTCTTTGAGGTAGTCACAGTAATCCCCTCTGTCACCTGGACAGAAGGATGTCCACATCATCGTCCTGGACTTACTGTCTAGCATCACTTCAGAGTCGCACTTTTATTATTAGATGTTTGTCAAATACATTAATGTAATTTTACCTCAATGTACAGCATATTAGCTGAGTATTCCTGGGCTTTTCAGTGCTTGGTTTGGGAATAATTTACAATCTCCCTGTAATTTCAAGGAGAGTGCCTAAGGAAAAAGGGCTTTCAGAGTCAGATTGTCCCTAATTGTCCAAGTCCTCTATTGCTTTTCAGTCCAGGAGCCACATTCAAGCAATTTGGCAGTAAGACCTTTCTGAAGGCTCTTCAGGTTTCAACAGTAGGTAGTGACCCTATAATTCCTAGCTGTGGGGAATACAGGGAGGGCTTAGCCCTTACCTCTGCTGGGACTTCCCTGCCAGTCAGGCAGAGCTGGTCAAAAGTATGTTTGAGATCTGGGAGGTTTTTGTGCATTTCGTTCTGAACCTGTCATGACATGTCTAGTCAGTCAGCCAGACACAGGTTAGAGACATGGTAGAGTGTGTGGGAGGATGCATACAGGATGGGAAAGGACATAGAGTGCTAGCCTGTGAGGACAGGGCTGAGGCAGAGAGCTGGAGGTAACTGCGGACATAGCTTGTGCAGTATAGAGGAGCACTGCAGGAGTCAGGCTTGTAAAGGTGAATGGTAGGAACATAGTCTGCACATCTCCAAATAGGGTATTTCTGCTCATTGCAGAGTGATCTAGGGTTGTGGTGTGGGTTTTTTGTTTACTTAAAAACATACATATATTCATTGCAGATGGGAATATGCTTTATACATGTCAGTAACTCTTCCGTTTTCCTTTATGTTTTTGTCTTGAAGTATCAAGTGACAACCAAGTTGCATAGTGACTAGTGAGTCTCTGTGTCCTACGAGATGGATGGAGGAAGATACCTGGGCAAAACAGCCTTTCTGTGACAAGCACACTCTCTTCTTTTAGGGTCCTGGGCTCTTTTTTGGGATGGACCTGCAAGGATGAGTAGTCTGACAGATTGTGTGTGTAATATTGCATAAAACCCATTGGCAATGAGCTAGTTGTTGAAAAAATTACAGTACTTGTCCTGAGGATTGTGAGTGACAAGCAAGAACAAATGTCAGTGGCAGCTTAGTACAGATGGAGAAAGTGAGGATAACAAAACATGCTCTTCAAAACGGATCTGTGTTCAAACCTGCCACTGCTAAAGCGCAAGGTGCTAAAGTTCCCTTTTACATAGCACAAGTTAGGAGCTGAACATCATCTAACAATTTGGCCTGGATTTGATCAATTGCTTAAGTATATTGATGCCAGTGAGAGTGATGAAATTGAACACCCAGGATTGTGATTCACATTCTGGATGTATTATGCCATCTTTCCCCCAGAGATGGGGGGAACCAGTCATCAGGGGCATCTTATTTATTTTTTTTAAATCTCCTGGATTTCCTTGGGAGAAGATGGATGGTTTCTATAGAAGCTGTTGTCACAGTGGGAAGTTACCTCATCTTCTGCAGTGAGGGTGTCTCTGCCGTGCAGTCCTGCTAGCATAACTTCTTATTGCCATGGGGTTTCTCCCAGCAGCCTGTGGAGAGCTGGCACTTCTGAGAGTGTTCTGAGTAGTGCTTGGTCACCTAATGCTTTCTGTTTGCTTTGAAATAAATGGTTAAAGGTGTTTGCAGAATGACCATACACTGAAGATGTGGGGTAGGGTTTGGTATGTCAGACTTTTTGCCTCGGGAGAAGTTCTTTTCCAAGGCATGTTCAGAAAGCCTTAGCTGATGTCAGTGCACCTGAACTGCCACGAACTGCATTCCACAGTGAATAAAGTGGTGGCAGCTCTGCTGTCTTCCCCGTGCTCCCTCTGTGGCCTCCTCTGGGCTGCTTCTTGTTTTAAACGGTTGAAACTGCAAAAGCAATCTGAGGCCTAGAATTGATCTAAATGATTTAAACACATCTAAAGCCTTAAGGCCAAACCAAGCTGTAACTATTCATGTGAGTAGTTCTGTTGACGTCAGTGGGTTGGTTTTCTCACTTAAGCGTACTAGATTTGACAGCTAGGTTAGAGGTTATCAAGATTTTAAACCATTTGAGGAAAAATAAAAAAGAAGCCAAACAAGAGTTCTTAATATCTCTTAAATTGAAGCAATGCTTTCTGGGGGGACAGTGAGAAGCATCTGGAAATGTAAGCAGAGCAATGTTTCTGCTCTCTAAACTTTTATTTTAGTGGAATAACTTAAGAAATGCACAGGAACAACACGGTGTGGAAGCTTACACATGCCCTAGAGCCACACGGGCTCCTGGCTGCTTTTTCTTGAGTAGGATTTGTCAGGGTTTCAGATGCTCAGCTTGCCACTTGCAGCAATCAAGCAAACAAAAGGTCTAGTAAATGCAATGAAGGGGAAAAAATGACACGAGATTACACTGCTATTACAAACTGAAGCTAAAAAATAATCTGCTTTAGCTCTCAAATTCTGCAGCCCTTGACTTCCTAAAATCTGAAAAAGGCCTCAGGTGCCTAGATACTTTTCTCGTTTGTCCAGCTTTGTCAGCTGACCTGGAAAAGTATTGCTTCTTCCTGCAAAATTTGCCCTGCTATACTGTAACACCGTTAGGCTGTAATACTGTCACTGCTTTAAACTCACTGTTAACTGCTTTAAACTCAGAAGCACTGGTTGCGATATACTGTGCAGAGTTTTGACACCCTGCACTTTAGAGGGAACATTTTTAAGTTAATCTCTCTGGCAGTTCTCTGCTGTGTGAGGTTGAGTTTTACAAAGCCAGGATTGCGGTGCTGTAAAGCAGAGCAACTTTGGGTTGGTGCAGTACCTAAGTAATCCCAAGAGCACTTTGCAAAGTGGCAAAGTACTTGTGAATACAGCGTGTGCGTAGGCAGGAGATAACAAGGAGCTGAGGAGAAGAACGGCTTTGCTGGGGAGGAGGAGGTGGAATGAAGTGGGAGTGGGGCTCCCAGCCCCAGTGCTGAGCCTGTGCAGCATCTTCAACCATTGCGTGGCTGGCCAGGAGGGACGGACAAGGCATTGAGATTGAGGTGGCAGACAGTGCAGGCTGTAGGGAGGCAGGGGGGCTGCGAACAGGGCAGGAATGTGTTTGACAGGACAAGCCTGATTTTGTGCTGGGCTCTGAGTATTTTATTTCCCGTCGTGTCTCTGCCATACCAGTTCGCAAGACATGACTGGCAGCTTTACCTTGTAATTTATTTGATCATGGTAATTTTTTTGACAGGCTTCCTTGTGATTTTTTAATATATCAAATAGAACTTAATAATAGCCTGCTATTAAGTCCTTTTATTTCTCCCTTGGGATTTACTTATGACTGTTGCCTCTCTTACCCATTTGAGGCTCTGAATCTCTTTTCCAACTGTGAAGAACTTAGCAGTGTGAGTGCATGCATAATATGTAAAAACATGCAACAGAATTGTTGTTACGCTTGGCAATTAATAAATGTCATCATTGAGGGTAATGGAAGGATAAACCAAGGCTTGCTTTATTTCCAGGGGTATTCCTGTCAAATTCAGTGGGACAGGCTGTCAGCAGGATGCTTTCCAGAAAGATTTTATTTTTTTCTTTTAATTCTAATTTTATTTCCACTCCTCATTTGAAGATGAATTTTATCACTGGCTTCAGGATCGAGTGACCTCTGAACAGAAGAACCTTGGTAAGACCAAAACTGGAAAAAATAAAATAAATTCTGCAGTATAGCTAATAGCTTTGAAATATCAAAGACAAAAAAAGGAACAAGACTATGTACATTTAATCACTGTAGGGTCAGTGCATCTAAATGGCATCTAATTTTAGACAACTTTGTTCTGTAATGGGGGAAGCCAAAATTCTCCTTTTTTCCTTATTCCCCTGATACTGTTGATGCTGTGTCTTTCACTACCTGTTTCCTATTTCCAGATGTGAGGCCACCTGTTTTTTCTACTCTTTGCTTTCATTGGTATTATCCAAGAAACTCAAAAAAGTAATTGTCTTCTCATTCTCTTCATATGCGATGTTTAAACGGAGATAGTATAAAGCCTGATCTGACTGGTCAGTATTCAAGTGCACAGAAAGTGACTCATACCTCTCCTTATCTCTTATCATCTGTTTGCTACCACTTTGGGGTTTTTTTTAGCCCCAATGTGATAATTCACATTTCTGCTCTTTCCTTCCAACTCATGTTTTTTCTGTGTGTTCCTGCCAGAAAAGAAACATGCCAGATACGGGACTGGCTACATTTTGCTGATTTCGGAGTCAGTCAGATACTGGCCTGTGCTAAACCCTGATAGCATTTGTAGCAGTGTGAGGATAACGTAGCACTCTGTTAAAAACTATGCATGCCAGCAGTAGACTTAGATTGGGAGTTGGGGAATAATTCTGCAAGGAGGGTGTTACAACAGTAATAGGATGGCTGGCAGTAGGAGGTGTATCAATTAAACCCTCTGCCTATATGTCAGGTGGATGAGGGAAAGGATACTTGAGTGCACCAACCCGAGTCAATTAATGAAGGAGATAACAGTGTTTAAATTGCTTTGCTAAAGAACTGACAGCCATTTGCAGAGCAATCCGTCCTTCCTTTGTAGAAAGCTGATACATGTGGAAGTCCTCAGGTTCTCCAAAGCCAGTTGATTCAGAAGCAGATGATATTGTGCTTTAATTTTACCACTTGAACATATATGGATTGAACAGACTTTCTGATTAAAAATTTTATTTTTAATAAATGGGTAATGTTTTCCAGAATATTAGACAGCCCAGGATTATTCCTTTGTCTGCAATGTGAAATTCCTTTAGTCTTTCTACATTTTATCTTTAGTCTCTCTATTTCCTCCTTCTTTGCAATGGCATTTGTTTTGACCATTGGGAGGAAACATTGTAGTTGGAGGACTTTGGGGGATGACTGTGTTGAGGTCACACACAACAGCTGCATGGTGATGAAGACTAGACAAGAACTTCCATGACTGCAGAACAGCATGGCTCTGGAAAGCAACTCACAGGGCAGGAGAAAACTTCACATTTCATTAAGACAGGAAAAAAAATCTTTCAAGAAAGAGGATTATGTCAAGAACTAATATTCCTGCTATATAAAACAAACTTTAAAAAAGGTAATTTTAATGCTAGATGAAGTAGAAGGCATGGAATAGGCACAGAAGCGTAAGTCTAATTCTGAGCACCTGTACAGGGACAGTGCCATAACTGATGTTCAGAATGTGGCAGTGCTTGGCCACACATGTGGAAATTATTTTGATGTGCACAAAGGAAGCAATCATTTGGAGCATTACAGCAGTCTGCATCTTTCTTCAAGTTCCAGAAATACTTAATTTGATCTTATCCCTTTACCCAAGAAACAGTAGTTTAGGTAAAATGCAAATAGTGTTTTAAGTCAGACAGTGTTTTACACTTCCCTGAATTTCCTCAGTGATTTTCTGAAACAAATGAAACCTGCAGAAAACTCCAAAGATAGTCAAAGTTAATTTTGAACTAGGAAGCTATGAAGTTTTTGGACCCCTTAGGCTATTTCAAGGAATGCTGTGCTAGATGTATCTAAACAGCATTTTTCCAGAGCATTGATGAAGTGATTGATGATGCAAAAGCATGGAAGTTAATAAAAAGGGACGTGTGAATTTTGTAACCAGTAGAACTATTAAGTAAAGAAGCTGTGCTACTCTAGTGAAAAGCTATGGACAGAAACTTCAATCCTCTCCTACATGTCATGCCCTGTTCTGTTCCTCAATGCAATGAAGACAGGAGTAGGAGAGGGATCACAATTTATAAATAATTTTGGCACTAAGGATAAAAATAAATGACTAGAAGTGTCTGAAAGTTTTCAACTTTCTGAATTTCTGAATATGAATAGAGTGAATGGAACAACTGTTGTGCACCCTTTTTCTTTCCACTAGTTTGTCATTCCCTCTGGATTTTTGTGTCTGAAGATCTTGCTTGTTGTAGGAATCAGGGAACTGAATCATTACAGGCAGCCCACAGGTTTGGTGACTTCATTTCCTGGGTTATATAAAATCCAAACTTCCTAACAAATGGTTTGCAGGAAGTGTTTACCGCATTGCTATAGAACAATTAACGTGCACAGAAACCTGACCAGGTTGAAAAAACAATTACGTGAAGCATTGACATTAATTTATAAAGACCTTTAAACACGATGGTGGGGTTGCCAGCCAACGAGCAACCTGCCTACCTGGGTTCCTGAGCAGAAATATTCAGTTAGATGTTAAGGGTAGATTTGTTGTGAAGATTGGAGACCTGCATGGGAAAAAAGCAATTAAGGCATCATGCCTGGTTTGTTAACATTCTCTCTAATAAGTCGTTCACCTGTGTGGAGCAAGAGATCCTATATTTGCATTTGTTACCATAAAACTTCAGTAAGTCTGATGAGGTCCCTAGAGTTAGTCTGGATTTAAATATTCCCACTAACAGCTGAATTTGTTGTTCTTTGTGGAGAGATGGTCCTCCTGCTGCAGAAACTTACTCTTGTTCTGAGCTGCTGGGAGCCCATGAAGATGGAGGACTCCCCGCACTGGCATGGCGACACTGCAGGAAATAAGGTTAGCAGAAACAAGAACCTCTTGTTAGTCTCTTTACTGCATAGAGTTACCAGTAAGTCAGTATTTCCCCATCCTATGTAGTCCACAGGCACTTGGCATCCTCTTTTGCCCTGAAGTGCAGATTTTCCCTTACTAATCATTCTTTATAATACAAAATTGCAGCAGAACAAAAAGCAGGAAAAAACTGTTGACAACTACGTTAAATACGCTGCTTTCACATTTGCCATTTTCTTTTATAAAGACCTCAGCCAAAACAAGCAACTTCTCATGGAGCTGTTACTGAAGCCATGTTTTTAAGTCTTGACTTTCTGGACGAGTTTTCTCAGTTACTTTTATGTTTGTAAATTTTCATTAGGATGGTAGGCTCTTCTTCATTTAATATTGCAATTTATACTTTTCAAAAGCCTTTTTACTAACATTCATAAGCAGAACCTTAGCCTAGAGTTTGAAAACAAAGATACAACTGTGATGCCCAGCACTGCCTTTATGCAGCAGATGAAACAGTTGAGAAATTAGGAAAAGTACATCTGCACATTCAACTGGAAGTGTAGAAAGCAGAAAGCAAATCAGCAAGCTACCTAAATGAACTGGTATTTAACTTGTTTCAGAATAGCTTGAACTGAGATCTGAAACACATAGTGCTTTGGCTGCTATTTTATATGCAGTAATGGAAAAATTGTTGTCTGAATTATGACTACTTCAGGAGTTCTTGTTTGAAGATGGAGGATGCCCACTTCTGGGGTATTCCATGTGCTGTTTTATCCTTGGATTCTTAAATTGGAGTCCTTAGTGGTGCATAGGACTTGGTAACATTCAGCCACTTAGGGGTTTGGTGTTACACACCAGTTCTGTGAAAGGGTTACATTTGCCAGATGAGCCACTTAAGTGGTGCGCTTACTCCATGAGTTTTCTCTTGGGGAAATTCCCTGTTAGGCCTATTTGTCAAAAGGTTAGTTGTTTTAAAGTTTGCTATTTTGCTTCTAGATTATAATGATCAGATTTCTTGCTATGAAACTGCATCTTTCTTCAGTCTTCTAAGAAATCCTTGCCTCAAGTATTTAGCTTATTTCTTTCCTAATTTCTGTGACACGTTTGGCTATTGAAGGATCTCTGATGTAGTGCTCTTATAGAAGCCTGTAATGCTGCAATCTTTGCATGCTTCTCATTTGAAGCAGTACTCTTTTTTTACCACTGGAATAAGATGTCTTTTTCACTCAGGTTTTCTCAGCTATGAAAGGATTGTGATACTTCATTACTGTTGCAAAATATTGAGACCTCTGGTCAGTAGCACTTGTATGGCTGTTAAATATCACGCTACACTTAATTCTGTGTTAGGACTCAGAAACAGTGTGATTTTAAGAGGTGGGGAACAAATGCAACTGAACTGAAAGAAAAGCCAATAAATACCTAGGAAATCAAGCTGCTTACATTTAAGTGGCTAACTACATTGACTACAGGAATCTGGATCTCTGCAAAGAGCATGAATTAGAAAAGAGAATGGAACTGTCACTTTAAACTTGAATGTACCCAAATATAGAAGTAGGTGCCTGAGCTTTTACGTCTGAATTTGGAGAGATCTTGACATTTAGAAAATGCTGAGCTCTCATCTTCAGCAACTTTGGCATATCCAAAGCATCTCAGATGGGGCATCTAAAATTACCAAATACTTTGAAACTTTTGGCCTTAGAATTTAGACTGTGCTACACATTTTCTCTCTACTGAGATGCAACCACTTAGGGCACAGGCTGGAAAGGTACAGATAGAGATGTCTTCAAGGAATTTGTTGTCAGAATTCATGTTGGTATCTAAATCAGCATACTCGGAATTTTTGCTGAAATTTGTAAAGAAAGCGTGCTCTTAACATATGTTTCATGTTCGAGAATGGAAGTGCCTTTCTGCAGTCTGACTCAGTGTTATTTGCATTGCAGGCTTTGCCTATGCATAAGGACATACATGTAGATCCAGCCCTTGATGCATCAGTAAAAATTACATGTATTCGATGCATCATTTCTTACATGAATCAGTCTTTAGTACTATTAAACTGCTTCTGTGTATTTTTTTAAGAGTGCTTGAAACTTACGATATTTCATTCTCCTTGTTCCCCAAGCCTGCCTGTTTTCATGTTGAAACAAATAGCTTCCCTACCCATCTCATCCCCCATCAATTCTGAAGAACAAACTGCCAGCTTTAGAAATGCTGTAAACATGGGGACAGTAAATGGCATTTTTCTTATTATCTTATCTTTGGGAAGGAAGATTTGAATGAAGAGGTGATAAGCAGAAGCAGCTGGAGAATACAGCTGTAAAGAAATTAATGGGAAAAGAGAGCATTTACACTTCTATTAAAATAACAAAACCAAAATCTCAGAGTGTCTGTGTGGAAATATAATGGAAACAAAGCTGATTTCTTGCAGTATGGTAGTAATACCAGGAAGAGTGTTTTCATTTCTGTTTGATCTGCCACATGGCTTTTGAACCATCTTTTTGGATTATATATGACAAATTACCATCATTATAGTGAATCTGCAAAAGGGAGACGTGGTTCTTTGAACTCACTGGGATTTGTGTGCCCAGGGGACTGGACAGTCCTCAGGTGTCTGTAAATCTGTAGCTAGATTTACATATGAACTGTGTAGAGTCTATAGGTTGTGAAGTGAATTACCATCTACCTATTTGCAGCTGCATTCGTATTTATTTTGCAGGTAGTTCCTGGAAGTACTCTTTGCTGTGAGGTCCCTGGTTACTAGACAGCTTTCTCCCTGTTTCTTTCTCAGATCGCTCTTATGACTAGGTGGAAAGACCTGGCTATTGGGAACGGAGAGGTTCTGGCTAAAGTGCAAGGATGTGGGGTGGGTAAGAAATAATAGTTTGTGAGGGCAAATGAATGCCAACAATATTGCTCCAGTACAAAGTCCATCTTCATTGTCTTTACTCAGCTGCAAAAGTTGCAGCCATCAGCATCAGTGAAACAGTCCTGCAGTGTAAAGGCCATCATCTTTTGGCAGCTCTGTGGCACAGTGATGCTCTCATTAGTTGTGCCTTAGGGAGTAGTGAAAAGGTCCTGTCTGGCCCTGAATATCTGCTGAATCAGCAGAGTGCTGCGTCTCGGCAGTGGTGGGAAGGAAATCTCACCATCAGGTACTCCTCTTTAAAAGGTAAGCAAGTTTTCTTTTTTTTTTTTTTTTTTTTTTAATTCCTTTTTAGTGGCCCAGCTTGAATACTATTTTGACTCAGTCGGACCCAATTAACCTGATTCTACTGCTACCTGCAAAATCCATCTTAATTGCAAAAGAATTTATTAAATTACTGGTGAATATGTATATCTTCTCGTGCTATGAGATAGCAACTCCGCCTGTCCTTTGAAGAATCCAGCTAGATTAAGGCTTCAGCAAGAGTAAAAATTCCCCTTCATGTCATTGACTTGAGGAGTTTTGGTGCAGAAATGCTAGACATCGTGGAATATAGCTCTCGTTCTATAGCTACTAATGTAAATGCTATATGCTTCAGTTTGTGTCTTTCTTGGCATGTTTTACCAAAATTATCTGTTATAAAGAAATAAAAAACATGGAAAGTAGAACAGAATAATTTTCTCTATACATTGGAAATATTTAATCCAAAAATTATAAAAACTCTTATTCCTGAGTCTGAAAACAAGGACACTGAGTCATGGTATTCAATCTCCTGTTAAAAAAACCTCTCCAAAATGGAAAATGCCAGTTTGCACTCTGAAATACACATCTGTTTTTTTAGCAGACTTGTATGAAGTGGAAAGTGTTCTGATAGTTCTGGTATTGCATATACCCATCTACATGGCCCATTCCCTTCTTTGATGTCAATATAGGTTCTGAAGGAGTCAGGGCTTCTCTGTTCTGTTAATTTTTTGGGGTGACTTAAATCACTTCTGGTTTATATTTCTGCACAATTAGTATAAAACACAGAGGCAGACGTGGCTGTATGCTACTGAGACCATCCCTGGGTAAATCCTCCAGTGGGTTTCTGTGGGTTACCCAACCATCCTCTCAGTGCTTTTGGAAAGAAGCAGACCTGCTTTTGCCAGCATATTTTGTGTGTGATGATGTTGTAGATAAATAAAAGACAAAGACTTTTGGTTTGCAAATGCTGCTGAACTTTGCAAAAATAACATAGTTAAAATTGAGTTACGTTTGAGTAAATGATTTAAAATGAAGAGAACCTTTTTTGATAGTTTAATTTTCGAAGTGAAAATAACTATGGGCAGATGTTGGGAGGTGAACAAAAGTAGGCAGTGAAGGGCACACTGGGGGGAAAAAAAGTGTCTTTCTTTCCCAAGGACTCATCCTGTGGAAATACAAGCTGTCCTCCCAAGGTCTACAGCTTTCTGGCATTTGCAGAGTGACTGCCTGTGAGGGGAACATCCTGGGATTCCCCTCCACGTTGCTGTGAAGTTGTCATTTTTTATCAGCATCACTGTTGCTTCCTGTTTATGGGGAATTTGTGGTGGGAATGAGATTGTTTTGGGTTATGGTTAAAATGAAGTCAAAGGAAAAGTCCAAAGCCAAGACCTTGTCTGTTTTGGCCATGTCAGCAATCCAGTTGTGTTGCTGTAACTCGTCTTTTTCACCTTTCCTCTGGTGCCGCCTTCTGCCAGGAGCTGGATTTCTGTCCCATCAAACAGTGTGAGCCTTGGTAGGGCCAAATCCTCCATGTTATGCTACCCAACTTGTTGATTTTTCCTGGTTGGTGAGCCACAACTGATGAGAGCATTTTTATTTTGCTTATGTAAAATCAGCCTAGGTGTTTTCTCTGACCCAAGGAGGCTGAGCAGCCCGGTTAGTCCCCGCAGGAGAACTCAGCTGGCCTGGGGTCTTTCCTTGATGCTTTCTCACACACCTTTTGTCCCTACCTGCAGGGCTTGCACAGTCTTTCTGTCTCCATCTGTTAGCGCTGGGCTTAGTTTTGCTCAAAGAAAGCTTCATCTTCCTTTGATCCTTACTGCTTTTGGTCCTGTTGAACTGTTTTATTTTATTAACAGTGTAAATGAGTTCCTGCTCCTGATGGGCTGTCCCCTTAGTGTTGGGTGACAGTGTGTGCTCTCCTCTTTCCAGTTCCTGTTTTAAAGGGTGAGGAATTACTGACCAAAATGCTTGTTATGGAGAGAAAAGTAGGTCATCTGCTGAAGGGTTGCGTCTGCTTCTGAAGAATGCCATGTGGCTAGCAAAGATTTTTCTCTTCATCCCCTGAAATGTCCTCATCTCTTCTCTCTTTTAATTTTAGGTGCAGGAATGGCATTAAGCAATAAAATATATCCCTTGTTATCATTAAGAGCATTGCTTCATGGCCTCTTTTATAAATCAGTAACAGAGGGTAATGGAGCAGAAGGTTCTCTCTGAGATCTTAATTAATCCAAGCAGAGATACGTGTCTGTGATGTGAGTTAGGATTAGAAATTAGCTCTAAAAACAAAACAGCCTATGCAAAATTGATGTACACTGTTCTAGAAAACAGTTCAGTGAATGAGTTCTCATTTGTAATGTGACATTCCTTGAAATAATTGGCCAACACACTCTTTGTCAGAGGATGTAGTGAAGACTGAATAATTTTATCACTTAAAGTGAATTTATCATGGTGGGGAGAGGCTGACTAGACTGGTCTTTTATTGAGCCAGAGCCTAGCACATTACTGTGGTCTTAAAAAGATGCTCTTTTTACTTTTTGAGCTATGCCTTGAAAGGAGAGACCTCTGATCAGGTTGGGAGGTTCACTCATGCTCTGAAAGGAGGGAGGGCACCCAGAAAAAAGTGTAAGAGCATCTATGGGCATCAGAGAAGAGGGAAGGGTTGGAGAAATGACAGGCTTCCATGTTAGAAAGTAAACTTCTTCCCTACGCGTGCCTGTGGGATTGAGTGTAGATGGGAGGCAGACTGCCTGGCTTGCTTCTGGAAATCTTCCACATTTTCAGCAGAGTGAAAAGAACATTAGTTTTATTACTATTCAAAAGCACTTCTGCACTTCAGTGTCTACAAGTGAGTATTACAGTGCTGCTCAGTAGAAGGTTAGCTGAAAGTCAGCACATTATGTGCAGTCTGATGCGTTGGGAGGCCTTGTTTTGCACTTTGCCTGTGTGATCCCAAAACCGAGTACGAGGGATTAGGAGGTTCCTATGGTCCATAATGGGATACAAGAGGCTTTTACATGGGGTGGGGAGGCTGTGGAAGGGGAAAGTCAAGGCCATGAGGATTGTAAGCAAGGAAGGAGACATGAAAAAATGTGTAAGAAGTCCTGGGGAAAGGAAGGTGATTAATGAGCATTTCCAAAGGTTCCAAGTATAAGGAGTGTTCCTCACTAGGGGCAAGGGCTGGGGGGAAGATATTAAACAGGGACTGAAGGATAATGGTGGTGACAGAAAGGGAGTGGCTCCTGTGTATGCTGAAGTCCCTCAAGAAACTTCCTAAGCAAGATAAATTTTTGTAAGGGATGAATGCTGCCAAAAAATGTATTTTATAAAGTGTTGTTGCTTTTTGTTGTTGTTGTTTTTCTTTGTGGTTTCAGATTTTTTTTGTTGTTGTTGTTTTTCACCCTTTTCACCTACTGGTGCTGTGCTGAGGCTGTATAGTTGAATCTACCACATCCCCTGATGATAGTTAGGCAAGATGTCTCATTTCAGTCAAAATAATACAGGAAGATGAGAATGATAAGGTGTTCAGTGGTCAGCTGCCCTTGTGAGTAACAGAGACACTGAAGACAAGGGTGTTTGCCAGGAAGATGCCTTGGATGGGCACTGGTGCTGTGGTACACTTGTTCTGTCCTGGATGTTCCCCTGCTAGTCGGGGAAAGCAGCTGGGATCCCTTTGCTCCTCCTGATGGCAGAAGCAGGTTTGATGAGCCTCATATGGTCTGACAATAGGTCTGTTGCATTGCTCTGCCCCAGCTGCAGGAATCAATAGCAAGGCTGCCCAATAGCAAGGCTGCCCAATAGGTACCTCCGAGCAGCCCCAACCCTCTGGTCTACATACCTGGTTATACCTCCTCCCATTTCTTCACCTTCCTTCCTCCGCCCCTGCAGCTCCCCCTTACCTAGGAGGTGGTTCATGAAAGGTGGGACTAAGCATTTTGCTTAGGTGCCATCCTAGGCCTTAGCTTTATGGGGCTGGAAAGTCTGGAGGTGAATGTTCTGGACATGATTTTGTTATTTTTATAGATAGATTAGGGAGAGGTAGCTTTCTGACAGACACTCTATGTACCCTTCCTGTCAATGTTACTGACTGTGGTGGCACCAGCCAACGCAGTGTGTGCAAAGTGTGTCACAGAAAAGTGGTCACTGCTCACCAATGTTTTCCTTGCCAGCAATACTGCGGCAGAAGGGTATTCCGGGCATCTCTGTGTGCTGCAAATAGTCTTTGTCTCCAGCAATTAAGAATTGGATATGATTTTAAGGAATTGTATTGGCATCTGTTACAGAAGAACTTAACCCTTCCAACTCAAGTCTGTATTTGGCATAAAAACTGCTTTGGAGTCTTGCAGCTAATAAAATGCAGAGATTAAAAAAGCAAGTCTAAGAAATGTCATCTTCTGCATTAAAGAAGGAAGAAATTAAGGAAGGGCATGACCATGCTTCTGGTAGCCACACTGTGTTTGTTATCTGGGGGAACAGGGAGAAATCACAAATCCACAGCTGGGAGCTTGTTGGCTTCCCATGGAAACTCCTTTATCTAGCAGGTCAGCTCCATACTTATTCTTCACTTTTCTTCATATTCTCACCCCTTATGTCTGTTTTTGGGGTCAGAAACCCAGTCCTACTAGGAAATAGAGTGGTTGCTTCCAAAGCATGGATGGTGCTCCCCACTTCATCCTCAGGCTTCTCTCTTTTTAGCTCATTAGGGAGCCCTTGCCAATTAGGCCTCCCAAGAACCAGCTAGACAGGAATAAGGCTGGACTGAATGTATCAGACTGATTGCTTGTGTCATTTATAGTGCCTGTGAGTAAATGATCATGTTATTTGGGTAGTTCATAAATTTGTCTAATTCTTCACATAATCCTCACACACAAAAAAAAATAAATAAAAAATACAAAGCAACTAGTCAAAGGCACCATTCCTCAGCAGAAATAAAAATAATGTGAAATTTTTAGACCAAGCTGTTTTGGAGAGCTGACAAATCCCAAGAGTATTTAATAACACTTTTGAAAATGGAATCCAATGCTCTTTTCTGGTTTTGTTTGGTTTGGTTTTTTTATTCCTTTCAGACATTTTCTTGTTGTGTTCCCCCTTCCCCCTCAATCTGACAAATTACATGACGGAAACTCAGAGGGATGAGTTAAATGGTGGGAAGGATTAGCTACAGCTTTATTAAGAAATAGCTCTTCCTCAGTAACATCCATGTCCAAAGGGAGAAAAAATGATAAGACTCTTTGGGAACGTGTACCCATTGCTAGCCTTATTAATTATTATTAATTAATTACTACACTTTGACACCAGCTATAACTGAATTGTATGAGCACAACAGAGCATAAGGGTGAAAGAAGCAGCAAAATTTACTGGAATGGTGGAGTAGTGCGTTAGAGCCCTTCATCTCCTCTGTACATGTGTCCCAGGCTCAGGGTGTGGGGCAGAGGGGGTGTCCCTGACATTCTTCCATCAGAGAAGCATGTCACTTCAACCAGGTGCATGAGGGACAGCTGGTTTGATGCCTAACAAAATGTATCTACCCGTCTTTAAGATTTGGAAGTGAACTGATGTCCTGGCCTACCTTTGCCAGTGATGTGTTAAGTGACACGAAGGAATAGATGTGGAGATGTCCCTTCTGAGCTCTGTGCCCTTACCCCAGTAGCTGCTTTGGAAGATGGGAGGCACAAGCTGTATGAGAATTGTGTTATTACAGCAAAGGGTAGGCATCCTGCTCCCCCTGCCCTTCCAGCTTCCTGCCCCAAGCTCTTGCAGCATGTTTCTGGTGTGAACATTATTCCTGCGTCATAGCTGTCCTCTTCCCTTATTATTTTTCTACCCTAATTCATCTTGTTCCACTGTGTCAGGCTTGCCTAGTAGTAAAATAAAGCAATGGTTTATTAAATAAGGCCCATAAAATAAAGCAATGGTTTATTAATTAAAGCCCCAGACAAAGATATTAGCATTTAGAGAGCTGATGACTATAAGCAGAGCAAACTGTATGTGGTTATAGCCTTTGTTTAAAGTGAGGTGCTTGCCTACCTGTCTCAGTGCATCTCACTCAAAGGCTGTGTAGCGTGTACTAACTTGAGGTGGATGACCTCATGTCTTCCCACATGAGATAAATTCTTCAATTTCTGGGGGAATTCAATTTCCCTCATAATGTTTCTGACCTTGTTTTAAATAACGGGCCAGTAGCAAATCATGTTGCCAAGACCTGCTGCTCCTCTCCTACAGTCAGTCTCTGGGTCATCCTCTCCTCAGCATGAGGGAAGGTTTTAGGAGAGAGCATTGGTATCTCCATTTTGTACTGCTGCAGGCACCTGTTCACCCATGTTGTCTCCTATATACTTCTAGGGTAAAATGGCATGTTTCTACATGCTTCGTGCAGGGCAAGAGGACAGGATGGACAGGGAGGATTCCCTGAGAAACATGACTGTAGCAATGGTGGTGGCTGCATGCTGATGGTGGGCAACTCCTCTGAGAAAGGAGCGGTCTTTGTCTTTCTCACATCTGATTCACCCCACAGACATGGAAAACTTACCCTCCCTGCTTTGTGCTAGTGAGGGGGTGGCCACCATTCCCTTCCATCCCACCTGAAAGGGCTGAGCAACTGAGACAAAGGCTGATCATTTTCCTGTCTCAGGTGGCCACCATGAGCAGGGTTGGGACTCATCCACCCACTGTACCCTGTCAGAGGTTGTGTTGCCTTCTGTTGCCAGCCCTCATACAACTGCCAAAGTCCTGTAGGCTGCCATCTAGGAGAACCTGTGTGGGGATATATGCAACATGAGTGGAAGAGAAAGGTTTGCTGGATGTGGTAAGGGAGGGACATACAATAAGAGTCTGTTTTAGAAGATGGTGAGTTGTTCAGTTCCATGTGTTGCCAACCGATGCAAGGAATGTTAAGATCAGTAGTATAGCCTTCCATGACCATCAGTAGTTATATGCTGGCATCTGGCTAGAAACTGTTTTCAGAAGAGCATGATTGAAACTTGGGGTTGCTCATCACAAGCTAAAGCTCCAAGTACTATATCAGTAGCTGCTGGTATAGGGAAAGGAAATCTGACTTCTATAAATAGAGTTTTAATCTGTCTGGGTCGCTTTAACAGACACTGAAGTATCTAAGGAGGAAGATGTAAAGCCTCTTGAGAACTTATACTAAATAAATTACCAGGACTAATAGTTACCCATATAAATCTAAGGCCTGTGGAACAAATAGCATGGAATCACAAAAATAATGAATTGTGGGCTTCACCTCAATCCTGGTGAAATCCAGAGAAGTCTCAGCATTCTTCTTCAGATGGAGGTTGACATCCCAAGCATGTAATGAATAGACTTGTTGGTTTCTTTAAATGACCAGACAGCCTTAGGAATAACTTTTGTATTTTAGCAGGTTATGACTAGGTGTTTGTGGCAAGAGGAAGTTGTTGTTGTCATGCCTGTTACTGAGTGCTTGCTGAGGCACTTCAGAGCGTAATTAGGGAGAGGAAAGGCCAGCGTAAGGTCCTGGAGGACCAGTTCCTGGCAAAGTACCTCCATTTTTTAAGACCTTTTTGGTGTAGCCCTTTGTAAGAAACTTTGAAAGTAAATACAGAGCTACTAGGCAAGGAGCATTTAGCCTGAACTGATGAGGTAAGATTTGGAAGTGCAGGTATCTGCTGTGCCAAACAAGGGTCATGCTCTGAAGCCACAGAATAAACAGATGATGACTGGCAGCAACTCAGAGCAGAGCAAAGTTAAGTGGGGACTTGTAGTCAGAAGAAGTTGGTACTTGAACCAAGAGCATTGTAGGGATTTGAAGGATTTAGAAAAGAGAGTGCAAAATAAGTTGGGAACTGGCCTGAAGCCCTATGAAATCAGTGGGAACACTTTCCTCGGGCTTCAGGTCAAAGCATGAGTGTAGAGGATGAAGAGCACCTGAAGGGTTGCAAACAGCAGTGCTGATGGGGAGAAGAGGAGGAGGGTGAAGGGCACTGAAGATACAGAGGGAAGTAGGTGACTTCATATTATGTGAAAAAAACCACAGAGGTCTAGAGGTTCCCATTAATCCTCATGGATCCTTCCAAACACTTGGGACTTCCTATGGCTAACCTGGTGAAGGTACTTGGGGAAACCACAGTAACCACTGGAGTTGCTAGGATACTCCGTTATCTTAAAGAGGGGATTAAAATTCAACTAGAAGGTGTAAGCCTACATGGTATAGAATTGAGGGTGGGCTGGGATAATATGTCAAAGGTTGCCATCTCCTCCAGTGGCAGCAATTGGGAAAGATGTAATAAAAGCAGTCACAGGAGGAGGCAGGATCAATGTGTAAGAGATTTTAAAGAAGAAAGGTTACAGGAGACAGGCCTGAGGCTTTCTGAACTGTGAAGGAGATCAGTATCTAAAAATACTTAAAAAAAAATAAAAACCTTTGAAGGGTGAAACATGTTCATTTCCTTCTGCTTTTCCTGTTGAAAGAAAAAAAAAAAAAAGATTACACAGTCCATACTGTAAAATTGGTATAGTAAATGTAGAGATAATCAAAGGATATACTTCCTTTCCCAACACCTCATCAACTGCTGCAGCCTGCAGATACAAGAGGTGGAGATACGTGAAATAAAGATGTGGCCTTATTGCAGCAGAACGTAATGTTTTTAGTGTAGCACCTGAAGATATAAGTGATGGCATTGCTCACAAACAGGTACTTGGAAGTAGCTCATGTACAACCCATGCACAGCCCTGCACAATTAGCTGGCTACTTACCTCTTCCCATTTGTCACTCCTGGTCACACGCATCATTTCTCTTGTGCTTTTAGAGATAGCTATGGTGGTGCTGGCACAGCAGCCTCAGCGGACCACTCATCTAATCTGCTGTGGCAGTTCCTCTTCTATGTAGGCCACAGCAGAGCAAATTAAAATTTTGGTGTCTTCATCCTCTTCTGCAAATGGCTCCTTTCTGTAGTCCTGCTTTAATTTATATCAGCATCCACCTTTTATTAACCACGTGGGTCTGTCCCTCATCTTTGGCCTTGTAGTGAGTCGGGTAGCTGTTTTCTTGCAAAGGGCAAGTGTATTTTCAAGGCCTAGGCTTTAAATTGCTGTTCTGGAAAAAAACAAAACAAAACAAAAACCAAACCAAAAAAACCAAACCAAACACCACCCCCCACCCCACAAAACCAAAGAAAACCCCAACACACAAAAAACCCCAACCAAACAAAAAAAAGTGAAAAAATATTCCTCTCACGCCCTTGATATGAAAATAACAATGTGAACAATGGGAGCTGGCCGGAGCCAGCCTGACGCTGGAGTGTGCTGCGTGGAAGGAGGCTGAAGAGGAAAAAAAAAAAAACCCACATGCCGTGGAGGGAGGATGTTCAGCAGACTATTTGCATCAGAGTTGGAGAACCCACACAATAAAAATGAAAGTGCAGAGTGCAGGCCAGCTGCCTGCGATAAGATCACATTGTTGGAAAGGGGAGAAACGTACTGTCTCCGCGCTAGCTGGGCAGGCAGCAGAAGTACACCACGAAACAAACGGTGGGATCGCAGATGTGGCACTTCTTCCCTGGGTGCTGACATATCGAGCCATTTTGATTGATTTTTGTGTGTCACGGTATGCCACAACCAACCTGGGTGAATTACAGCAGATGGTGTAGTGTGCAGGGGAATTGTGCAGAGTGTGGATACGGAGGGGAGCTAAAATCAATCATTTTTAACAAGTAAATGCAACTTTGTGCAGTTCCCCAGCAGTGGTAGGGCCGTAACTGATGAGGTGGCTTTATTGCAGCTGTTTGTGGGTGCATTTGGCCTCGAATGGAGAGGAAAGAAGGCTCTGCTGTGGCTTGAACAGAGCTCTTGTTTGTTCTCTGCGCAGCTCTGGGATTTGGTTCCTGGCATCTGTGGCAAATCATCTTATTTACCACCTCCAGTGACCAATTCAGATGTCTACAGAAATGGCAGTTTCAAAAATTCACAGATGCTATTAGAGATAATGGGCTAGCTGGATTTTTTAATCATATAGTTAACATACACTGTGATAAAGACTGCATTATTGGGTTCAAAGTCTCTTGCCTGATTTTTAACTCATTTCTTTTAATGAAAATTACTAAAAATAATTTTAAAAACCCCCAAACCTCTAAGCTACCTTCCTCAAACATTACATAAGGTTGTGGGGCTGAACTCTGTTTGCATTTATTTTGGTCTGAGTTCCTAGGTGATTGCCACACCAAAATAAATGAGCCCATGTCATCATTTTAAGATGATCATTTTAGCCAAGTATACCAACAATGTCCCTTTGCAAAAATAAAACAACAAAACGGGCTCCATTCCTTAGTCTGTGTCTTTCTTAATTGCCGACAGAGTGAGTCACATTTTTAAGGGAATTTGTAAGAATCAATAGAGATTTTAATGCTGTTTTCTCAGATTCCTTGTGTATCAAGAGGGCTGGTAGGTACAGATTTTCCCAGTTTCTTTTCTTCATTCAGTAATACAACTAAGAAATACAGGCCACCTTAAGATGACACATCCTTTAACTTCTGCCTTTGTTCTAAATGTTCATGTTGAAATAACTTTATTCTTTTGATTTAACATTAAACATCTACTAAAACAAGACCTTCTTCACTCATGTTGATGAGAAATGAGGCCATCAAGCTAAACCAGGATTATCCAGCATCTAGTGTTGCTGGCCTATCTTGGTTTAACTTCATGCTCTGCAGATGACTTTCTGGGCCTTCTACGCTACTTCTGTACTCAGTTGTAAAAAGTGATGCCTGTGTTACTGCCAAGGAGAAGTGGAGGGTTTATTGCAGTGCCTGCCAGCCATTTCTCTCCACCCTCATGTGTGCAGGTGCTAGCATGTAACAGAGCTTTCACCTCCAGTGCTCTCATCTTCTTTGTCCTCCAGTGCTCCTTCTTGCCTGCCACAAATTCACAGCTTCTCAAAACCATTAGCAGAGAGTTTTTAGGATGATGTGCTCAAATACCACAACACCAGCTTTATGTCTTTTCTGATGTAAAGCGTGGACATCACCTTCTCTTTATTGTCATCTCCACACTCATTCCTAGGCATGAAGAATACCTGATGTAGGGAGACCCAGCCTAAACTGGGGCAACTGAGGAACTTCATCACAGTATTGTGCTGTGTAATTGCTCCTTAGCAAAAGTTTGCTAAGCTAGCCCACAGACAAGGGGATTCTTCTGCATCCTTTGTGAACACTGAGATGGTGTTGCCAGAAGAGAATACCTTTGTCTGTAATGGGACACCAGGCTGTGCCCCGTGGCTATTGTGGACCTGGCCTCCCAGTATGAATGTGCATATCTAGAGGTAAATTCCACATGCTCTAGCATGCCTTTGTCAAGGGAACTGGCTCATACCTTTTGTACCAGTGTGTGAAGACACTCCTGATGTTCTTTCCTACGCTGCTACCCTGTTAAATAAAAAGGTCCCATTTTAGCTTTTTTCTGGCTATCAAAGGCATCTGACAGGACTGGTCCTGAGGTTTAGCACCACAGGCACTGCTGGTGGCTGTGTGGAGCTGTAGAGGTTTGTGAATGCAAATTATGGTCAGGATTATTGCAGGAACTGTATGTGCAGATTGGGCCTCTTTAGCAGAACAGTTTAAAAATGGCTTTCCTGTGTGCAGAATTAAATGCAAGATGTCCGATCAGAGATGTGGGTCCTGTGCTTGTATTTAGTTTTTGTTGGTTTTGTGGTTGTTTTTTCAATTTTTATGAGCGGTTGAGGTATTATTAAGGCACACCTACAGGTGAAGATAGATCTGTGAGAGCTGAGTAAACCCACAAGTATAGTGGCTAGAAGACAGACCACGAAATTAAGTTTCAGATTGCTATTTGTTCAGTGTAAAAATATGAGCAAATTATTTAACCTTTCAATGTCTTTATAATTCCTTCTCTTTAAAACAGACTTTGTGGAATTTGGTTCTGGAAGGATCTTTTGCTTTTTGGATAAAAGTGTTACAGAAGGGAAGAGCACCTCTTCAGGTCCCTGTGCACTCAGCTCTGCCAGGTCAGCCTTTGCTCAGTGAGACTGATGCTCTTTGCCAATTATATCAATGTTGGGGACCAAAAGAGCCCCGACTAACTAGTCTTCGGGTAATGGGTGGGGATTGTGGTATGCAGATTAATTAAGATGCTTACTAACACTTGAACTTAAGTAGGTACATCTTGTAGAAGAGCATATCTGAAACTGTTTCTCCTGGTGTTTTAGAATGTATAACCTTCCGCACTCAGCATCTCTAGAAAGTTGACTAATTTTGGTTATTTCTGTCTGTGCTTTTAAAAAAATAGGCTTTTGTGGAAGGTGAACCTTTACAATCTATACGTGAATAGATTTTTCTGAGCTGTGCACAAAGTCCCCGCTATTCTGTAGGATGAAGAAAAATAGTAAAACTTGCATCGCAACCTATAAGATAGTGTATGTTCTTAGAAAGTCTGTTCAACTGTTTTTCTCCTTCCTAAAGATAGACTTCCATAATACTTTTCTTTATATACATGGATTTATTCTTCATTATTATTTTTATTAAAAGAATTGTGTTTTAAGAACTGTTCAATCTACAGAGCTTAAATGAAGAATTAATGTCTGAATTGTCATCCTAATGCAATTTTTAGGCTGAAAATTCTTCTGGTATGGGATGCTTGTAGCCTAAAAGCTTTCTGCTATATAAGGAAATGTATTTTTATTTAACTTTCTCAGCCATGGTCTATGTGCATGAGAGAGGAGCATCCAAATTCAGACTAAGAATATAAACTTTTTAACTGCACTAATGAGTTTCTACCATAGCTCTGTAACTGGTAGTCAATGGTACAGTCTGTGTGATTACTTCTCTCTGCTTTCATGAAGGTTGGAGGTCACAGGTGTATTTTCTCAGTCATTTTAATGTATCAGGGTCTTCTTGTTTTGAAGTCCATGGTTGTAGCTGTTTTGGATGTGGGCTTTGCTCTGTCTTCCTTGTGGTTGTTCCTCCCACTGTGTTTTCCTTCTGAACTTGGGTGGTGAAGGCAACAGTAAGGCCCTTGCCTCAGGGTACTGTCCATCCCAGGACTCCTGAAATCTTACTCCTTGTTTCAGCATCCCTTGGTTTCCAAAGTGAGGGGCAGGTCTAGTTGCTGGAGACCAAGCTGCCAGGTAATGTGTGCAGCTCAAATTACCAGTCCTTCATGTGTTTCCCTTCAGCACAGTGGGATGTGCCAGGGTCTGTGCACAGTCATATCAAAATCAACTCATGAGCTCCCTGGCACAAGCAGCTACACAGAGTGGTGGGATCCAGCCTTCTGAGATCTATTTCTCTGGTGCCAAGGGGGTGGCTAGTGGCTCTTGAGTCATCTCTGAGTAAATGGCATGTAAAGTGGAATGGGGTGGGAGCAGCCAGGCTGAGTCTGGCCCTCTGGCTTCAGCAGCTAACTCTGATGTCAGCTGATTTTCTGGGGTAAGAATGATCTGTAGCTGCCTTCCCTTAGGGCTGTATCAGCAGAAAGGGTAATACTGCTGTGGGGTACTTACTTAACAAGGCAGTATTTAGCTTATTTGCATTTTGCTCATGCTTGAGAGCAAACCTGTTTCAGGGAAATTAAACCAGTTGTGCCACATATTAACCCACACATTATACCTTCCTGGTCCGGGGAAGCGAGGTGTAACTCCACTTTCCCTGCAGCGCACCCTCCCTCCCCACTGACTGGGAAACACTGAGACAGTGTGCAAAGTGCTTTGGTGGCCCAAGGCACAGTACAGAGGTGCGGTGCCATGCTGAGCTGCCTGTGAGCCAACCCCTGCCTGTGGGAGCCTGCCAAACCTCTTCTCGCTTGGTAATGAAGCACAACAGGCTGCTTCACACATCCGCTGAGATGCATTTCTTGTACTTGCAACGCATTGCATTGATTCCTCTCTCTGAGATCTGATTTTGCTTTTCACTGTAAGTTGTCAGTGAATCCCATGGTACTGGGGGATTTCAGCAATTTTAAACCCAGCAACGGGAGACTCAGACCTACAAATCTGTGGCTTATGAATATGATGGTTGGGTCCACGTGCAGTTCTCTAGAGCAGGTGTTACCATTGCACATAGAGGATACTTAAAAGCAAACAAGAGCTACAAACAGCTTTTACCTCCCTTTTCCCCAATAATGCTCAGCTCTGCTTGTCTGTGGGCCACTGGACAGAGAGATTTAGTGAGGAAGTTGCAGGACATGAACAAAAAGGAACAAAATGGGCACCCCACACTGCTGTTGGTTTTGTGTGCTGTTGACTGGTTTTCCCTGAGAGGGGGCTGTGCTGCCCTTACCTCCAGCTGCCACAAGACCATTCGGGGTGACTATTGGAGTGACGGTGGTGGCATGGTGTAGTGTGGTGTGCCCCTCATGATGACAGGGAGCTACAGATCCTCCCTAGCCTTCATAGAATCGTAGAATGTTTTGGGCTGGAAGAGACATTTAAAGGTCATCTAGTTCAAGCCCCTGCAGTGAACTGGAATGTCTTAAACTAGATCAGGTTGCTCGGACTCCTGTCCAATCTGACCTTGAATGTTTCCAGGTATTCCTCTCCCCACAGTTTCCTCTGGGCCATTGCACACTGGCAGTGGGGCTGCTGTGACTTTGGGCAGGAAAGAGGAGGCATCTAATTGAGCTCTGCAAACCCTGACCTGCATCATTGGCATGGGGTAACGCAGAAACCCTCCCATCACCATTTTTCTTCTTGTGCTGTAAAGTGCACAGCTTTTGAACTGCTATGGGAGACTACAAATTCATCAGCTGATAATATCTCCAGAAATGTATTTTCTTCTTTTCTCTTTATTGAATTTGGCTTATTGTGGTGACATGTATTGAAACCTAAATGATTCTATGACTCTGTGAGACTATTAGTTGTGCATCTTCCTGGTACATACCATGTCTTCCCTCCTACATGCAGAAAGCACAAAAGCTCCCCATCAGTTGGCTTCACATGTGGTAGACTCACAGCACCTCAAGTTATGGGGTGATACCTACAAATAGAAGAGTTTAAATAGAGCCACAGGCAAAGCTAGGCCCTGTGGACAGAGTATGTGTAATAGGATTGGAAATGGGTTCCTGTCATTTTGCTCTGGAGTACCTCAGCTCTGTGACAGCAGTATTATTGAAGCTCAAGGACAAGAAAGGTGCCCCATGAGTTTAACCTGCTTCGGCCTACAGCAAATGTAGGTGAAAGTTTGTTGTGCCAGTGGCTCTTGGCACTGTGTATATAATATATACTTATCAAGGAAGTGCAGTACAACAGTGGCAAACATGTAACACTCAAGTCCCACTGCTGAAAAGTTAATTTGCCTGGAAGTAAATTTAATTCCCATTTAGTCAGTTCCTTAAATTTATTACCAGAGGCAGTAGGAGCTTGTTCATATAGGAAAATTTTGCCAGTTGTACTCACATAGTTATAATAGGATCGTTAGAAACGTCATTCCTTGCATGTTGATGCTTTTATTCCAGTGTAATGGTGACTACCTGGCAGAGCTTATACACCTTCAAATGACAAAAGCAAATGAAGACATCTTTTTACTCCAAGAGTCACACTGGAATATCTCTACCTAACTTGGCTGTCAGTTTTATGCTGCTATAACTTTTCTGGGTGGCACAGATACAGGTGCCCAGTAAAACAGGCTCCATGATAAAATGATAATACTGAGAAGGGCAGCCTTTAACTTTTGGTCTGAAATTTGTGGGTTTTCCCCACCTCAGCCACAGTTTCTCCTCCTGCCTTTGAAGGGACCATCACTTAATTTGCCTATGTATATTCATTTGACCTTTTCTAACAGCCAGGAAAACAACTTTTTTTTCAAGTTTCCCAGAGTAGTGCCAGGTCTGAGCCATTAAACTTCAGATCCGTGAATGGAATGCACTATTAGCTTTACTGCTTGATTGTATTATATTATTTTTTTTATTACTGTGGTGGTTCTTTAACAAACACGATGCTTTATAATCTCTATCTAAAAGAAATCTTGTTTCACAGAGAAAGAATCATATGCTGTAGTTACAAGCAGCATTGGTACTAATCATCAGGCTGTTGCTAATTTTCTGCTGGTGTCCAGAATCTCAGAGGCATCCCCTGATGTTACTGTCTGTTACTGGGAGCAGTAGTGCAGAGTGACTGCAACATCAAGAACAGCATCTCTGAATGGGCTCCTATGCTGTCTCCTCATGGATCCACAGGCAGCAGCTCTTGCAGTAATGAAGACTGCTTCCTTGTGGAGGAGTTGTGTCTCTGGGGAAGGTCAGGCATGGTCTGCGTCTTGGTAGGTTCTCGGATGTCCTAGCAAGGGTTGTACTTGGAGGATATGTTTGCTCTCAGGGAAGGCACTAATAGGATGGTAGCCAAGCTTTCTGCCTGCTTCATTGTGCAGAGGCCTCCTGGACCATGTCTGGAATGGGGTTTTAATAAAGCCAAGTTTTCTCCACCCCCGTGGAGAAATGCCCCTTTTGTTTCAGCAGGACTGTAATTTGGACAATCCAGAGTAATCTAAGGCCACTTTAAATTCTCTTTCACTTACATTGGTGTAACTTAATGGTCTTCTGTGGAGTCCCTTATCATTTACGCTGATGTAAAGGAGAGATATACTTTGCTGACCGGGAGGAGACAAAATTAAACATAATGTTAGTGTTGCCTCTTCCTTCCTATCCCCATTTCCCTGTGGTTATCCTGTTAAGCAATTTAGAGTAACTCCTTTTCTTTGACTCTCTTCTCACCCATTTTACAGCCTTTGCATTGCCTCCTTTTAATAGTTCAGATGCCCTTGTGAAGGGCCTATTAGAAACACCTACATTTGATAGCTGTATCATTTGAACTTATCTGGGCTTCTATTTAATCTCTGCTCATGGTATGTCATGATGAGGAATAATGTGGGAGAAGCTGACGTGTCTCTTATTCTGTAGCATCAATCTCTTCATTCTTCTATTATAGAATGAAACAAGGATAACAAAGTTTAGATCTTGTCTCTTTTGATTGCTTAATTCATTTTATAGCTGTGTATTTGTAATATAGTTTTGCCAGGTATATCTGTGAGAGAAACTCTGACCCAGTTCTCCACGTGGCAGAATATTGAATATTTTTACGGGTGCACTTCCTTTATAATGGATTTTTTTTTGTTCTTGCAATTCATTTTATTGTCTGTTAAGTTCTTTGTGAGCAAGGTGATGTTAACAGGATCATAGTCAGCAAGTACAATGGAGAATGGTGAATATGGTGCAATGCGGTTCATTGTAAAGCCGGTTTCAGAGGTGTTCTGTCTTAAGGCCACATATTAGTTCCTCAAGTACCTGTAATCACATCCTAGAGGAAAATGGTTTTAGTAGATGTGTTAAAATAATGAGTTCTGTTTCTAAGCACATTAAGAGTTATGTAGCTGTGCTTGGTTTTTTAATGCAAGATGTACATTCAGACATCCAAGGTTGCCCCCTGACATTAACAAATCACTAATGTAATGGCTATGAAACATTTTCAATTTACTGCCATTTTCACATTGCTGAGCATCCTTTCTGCAGTTACCAAATAATATAATTTTCCTTCTTGGACTCAGACAGTTGAGCAAAATTTCAAGGCAAAGCAAGCTGTACTAATGAGGACAAGCAAATGATGGTGCCACTGCCCTGCATGTCAGCAAAGAATATGCAAAATCCTGTATGCCTGCACTGGGGGTGTGTGTGTATGGGAAGGGGGGGGGATGGGGATGGTGGGGGGAAATGGATGGAATGGGACAGGTCCTCAAATAGATGCTATTTACTTGGAAAACAAAATGCTGCCTGGGGTGTAGGGTCTGTGAGCCCAGTGCTTAGTCATGCTGTGCTTCCTCTGCTTGCCTGCCTCTGTGAGGCTTTGCTTTGGCTTGTTTGTTTGGTTTTTTTTTTCCTCTCAGTTTTTTTGGTCATTTGTACATCCTACTCTTACAGCAATAGTTACTGAAAGATCTTTTTTCCTTCACATGTATAGTATGTGTCTACATGGGATGATCTGTGTTCATGTTTAAAGAGGAGGTTGCCTTTATTTCTGACACATTCCAGAAATTAGGCTAATTATGCTGGGATTTTAATGCATTTTCTACATGCCGGATTGCTGTTAGACTCATTGCATTTCAAAGAGATTTAATACAACCCATTACAGCATTAAGTAATTACTCATCTATTGTTGCAGTAAGTAAACTTGAACATAGTGATGCTTAAAAAGCACATGTTCATAACACAGGAGATATGGAAATTTCAGAAATACCACTTTACATTTCTTTTCTCACTATTTTTAATGGGTAGCATAGTTTCCATCCTTGTTTGTAGCTTCCATAGATCTCTGCTTATTTTTTCATGAAGTACTCATCATTTCCTTGCTGGATGTCTTTCTATAATAGTATGCCTATGTGATGGTTATTACCATTGTTTGCTGGTGCCCTCTGTACATATTACTGCTTCTTTTTCCTACCGTGTCTCATTAGTAACACCAAGGGGTCTTTTGGGTTGTTATGTATGATAAGGCCATCAATGAAGAATTCATTTCATGCTTTCCCTATATACATGTTATGTACCGGCTGTTAGAAACATTTGAAATAGCTTAGTCTTTATTGTGTATTTCACTGTTTCCATTAGACACAGTCTCTGTTCAGAGAAAAGAAGCATCAAGAAAACGAAATTTTAACTAAGAGTTTGGGGTTCAGAAAGCAGAACACAATGTCCCCAAAACTGCAGCACACTTCCCTCCCTACCCTGCCACTGTGCAGAAAAGCATTAAATGACTCTTCTGCCCTGTACAGTGAATGCCTGCCTCTTTAATCCCAAACATGGGGTTTTCTGTTTGGTGCCTGTTTTAAGCCAGACACTAACCAGATGTGGACTATCACTGTTTCAGCAGGCTGTAAAACAAAAAGAAAGAAAAAGAATTTTGTGCAAGTGGAAAAGTTTTGCTGGTCATATTAAACTCGGTGTCAACACTTAGCGATACCATGCTATAGTTCTCTGGATATAACTCCTCTTCACTCAGTTTGGGTGAGCTTGAAAAACCCAAGTTCTTATGGGGGTGATTTTGCCCCCCCCTGTTGCATCTGTGATCACTAAAACATAGAAAACTGCAATGACTGGTCCAAAATCACTGTTGGGAACAGAGCACGACATGGTTTGACCTTAGAAATACAAGTTTCTATGGACAGTTTTCCCAAACTGAGGCTTGTCTCTTGTGTTCTTGACAGATGTGTTGCCATTTTGCTTGCTTTATCCAAGATCAGTATTTTTAAAGTTGTAACAAGCCTAACATAACATAGGGGTTAAAACCTTATTGTGCTGACACAAATGAGATTTTTGTCATTGACATTCGAAAGAGGCTGAAATCTCTCTGTTGAATTCTCTGTACACCTGAATGCTGTTGAAACCAGGCTGAAGATGATTTATTGTTCAAAGAAACTGTGTGGCCTATCTCACAAGTTTTATTTTTCACAGAGGTGATCCTACGCAGACCTGTGGTCGCAGTACTGGCACTGTGCAGAAGGAAACCTGGTAGTACAGCATTTGGCAATTTGCAAAGTAATTTGGTGTATTTGTTTAACATGACAGTCAGCGTGTTTGTAGAATTTCCCCCTCCCCCTATTTATTTCCTTTATTTTTATTGTCTTTTTTTTTTTATTATTATTCCTATTATTATCAGTAACATTGCTATCAGCCTCAGCCAGTATCCTGTAATAGACAGGAATTATTCTGTATCTCCTACTTTGGAGAGGTTTAAGGGGTTGAGAAGAGGCAGGACAGTTTCTGTTTGCTCCTCAGTGGCACCTTGGTGGCAGCAGTGCAGTCAGTGGCAGCTTTATTTTCAATACTGCTGGTCTTCTGGAAATAGAGAACAGGATTAATTCTGAGCTTCAATGCCTGTTTGGCTGTCTTGTCTGGCTTTGTCTGTATGTAAATCATGTCATATGCATGATTTAAATAACTTGATAACTTATTGAAAGGTCTCTAAACAGAGCCAGAAACAGTCCTGCTGAACATGCAGAGGTTCCTGTTGGCAGCAGTGGGCATCAGCTGATAAGGTGTAGAGAGTAAAGATCCCGGATTTGGCCCTGAGACTGCAGCATATTCTGACCTGAAGCTACCCTCTGGTGTCTGGGTTGCAGTCAGTCTTGGGGGACGTGTAAATCAGAGTTGGTCTTAATGCAGTGGAGAAGTAGGAAAGATCTGTAACTAAGGTGGGGAATAACACATTTTTTTTTATTTGTGCAGCATGCTTGAATAAGTTTTGGCATGGCTGTTGGGAGGGCCTGAAATACTTAGGCTTGTAACAGTGTTCATTCTGAGTGATGTGGCCCATCCCAGAGATGTTTGCTTATTGTTTTGTGGCCCAATTATCTTAAACCTGTAGGTAACAGGGATGGGGTTAGTTATTCTTCAACAAGAGGGTAATCAAGAGTTCAGCCAACATCTCATCTTCAGAGGTTCTTGTTGGTGTTACCAGCTTCCTGACTGCCAGAGGGCTGGGCCTGGGTGTGGTAACCTCTGCCCTATGATTTTGCAGAGGAACAAAACTCCTCCTTTAAGCTTGTAAGTCAGACAGTGCACCAACCAAAAGCCATTTCTTTCCTGGTACTGTCAGAGGTAGCAGAGGTTGGGCCAGGGTGAGCTAAGGTTGTGTCTGCTGTTTCAGTGCCAAAGACTTTTGGAATTACTGCAGCGATGATATGATGAACGCTTCTATTACAGGGTGATGGCAAGCAATTTACAGTGTTTATCCGGTGTCTGGAGATGGATTCGGCGGGGCTGGTCTTTCCAGATCTGAGAAGTATTTCAGAAGTGTAGGCATAGACTTTCAGGTCCCACTGTTCAGTTCTGCCTGTACTTTTTCCGAAAGTTTTAGACACAGCAATATCAATGGGGAGCAGGACCCAAGTCAAGTCGGGGTAGAACAGTCACAATCCCACTGCCCAGCCACTATCATGCTTTCTCTTGAGGAACCATTTTTTATTTTGTTTGTTAATTTGATTCCAGTTGAGAAGGGTACAGCATAATGTTCCTCAAGATGGAGTTGGGTTGGTACACCTATCAGTCAGCCAGCATGGATGTTGGCTGTTAGCTCTGTTCAGAGAACAGATCTGAAGCCCACTGAGTTTATAGATTCAGCAAAATTAGGTCTGTGACTTCAGATGGTGCTTAATCCGTGCAAGCATCTTGCTATGCGACATAAATATTGTGAAGAAGTGGTTACAATGCAGAAGCTTGGGGTGGACTGAAGCAGGCTTGAACATCTGTACCATTGCTCTCCTGAGTCACCTCCTCTGCTAGTTTGACCTTTAAGAGGTCTGGGCTGACTCCTCTGTCAGAAGATTAAAAGAAAAAAAAAAAAAAAAGCATTTGTCCACAGCTGGGATTATACTGTATTTTCAGGCAACCTAGGACATACCTATGTGCTTTGTCATGATCTTTTGGCATGAAGTTCTAGGGCAAGAACGTCACTGATCACTATGCTCCCTCTACCTTGTTTTCATTTGCTGTTTCAGCTGACCAAGGTCTTCTTTGCTTCCTACTGCAGGCTGCTGTATTGTGTGTCTAGTCATTGCTCAGTACGGATCAGATATCCACCAAGTGGGAGGGTCCCCAAGTGTATGAAGCTGAGAGAAGGCATAATTGATACCCGGATATTACTGTCCTTCTGTATATATAACATTAAAACCACCGCTTGATTTTTCATGAGGCACTGCCCTTGTGTATAATTGCCCTTGACTAATTGGCTGTGACAGGCACAGTGAAATCTAGGAAGACACCGTAGTTTTAAAATTAAAGTACTTATCTGGAAATAGGAAATAACTGAATGATCTGTATCTTTTCTTGTACTATAGAGAACTTCATGCGATTTTTATTTTAAATGGAGGTTGATTTTTCTTTTTTTTTCAGTTTATCATCTGGTCTTTGAAACTGAAGGATTCAAGTATTACACATTTTCAGTAAAATCCTGATGGTCAAAAAACTAATGTAGCTTTTATTTGAATTTATATAAGTGAAAATTGAGTGTCCTAAGCTGTTTCTTTCAAACCAGAACCTAGTGAATTTATTCAAAAGGCTAAATATCGTGAGACTCGAGTTGCAATATGAAGAGAATGGGAGAAGTGGGGGAATTTACTATATAATTCAAAGCCACAGCGAAATAAAGCAAGCCTTTCCAGACTTTGCAGGGAATTTGATCTGACCTGTGTGTAGATAGCAGATATATAAATTATATTAAAAAAATTTCATACACAGAATCCATCATATTATAAATTCATCTAATGCTTTCAGTTTATGTTAATCTTACATTATCTTACCTCCAAATTAACACTGTATAATTAATATCTTGCTTATAAATAGAAAGAATGGTCTTGAGTTTGAGTAAATTTTAGTGTTTTAGTCTTGAAAACATATTATGCAGAAACTGGTGAGGAGCACACACAGTTTGAGAAGAGGCTATAATTCCTGCCTCTGCTTTTGTTTGGTTGTGTTTTGTTGTGAAAGGGTGAGCATGTCTAATGAGTTCAGCCGTCAGAACAAAAGACTTTCTGCTAATCTTTAGTTAGCAGAAATCACCAGAGTTAGGTTTGATTCTGTTTTTAATAAACAGAAATGGTGATGACAGCTTTGTTTGGTTTTTAAGATTGTCAGTCTGTTTCAGATGCTTTTCCTGAAGGCACGGGG
Organism: Ceryle rudis; assembly: GCA_033439905.1. Lineage (NCBI taxonomy): Eukaryota > Metazoa > Chordata > Aves > Coraciiformes > Cerylidae > Ceryle > Ceryle rudis. The sequence continues at coordinate 46,231 of JAAGNO010005955.1, read as the reverse complement.
GAGCGTTGCTGGGGTGGGCTCCGAGCCCCCTGGGGCCAGAGGGGTCTGGAACACCCTGTTTCCAGTCCAGTCCTGCCTGCAGTGCAGTGAACTTGGGAGCTCCTGCAGTCCTCAGGAGCAGTTTATGTAACTTCGGACATGCCAGCAATATGCTACACTGTGAAATAGTCTCTTGCCTGCTTGCTGGATTTTTTTGGTTTTGTCTTTCTTCTTCTTCTGTTCTTCTTTTTTTTTTTTTTTTTTCCCCTTTCCCCTTTCCTTCTCTCTCGGAGGTATTGCATCATCTGCCTGTATTTCACAGCTTGGGCAGCAGGGGAAAAGAACGGAATAAATCAACATGTTGCTTTTATCAAGTAAACCTCTGTGATGTGGCCTGGTCAGAGGAAATTTATATTCTTTCTATCTATGCCGTCTTTAAAGAATGTTTCACTCCCTTTTTCCTTTCAAGGGTTTTTTTAAGGCTTTCCAAATCACTTTATCAGAACGTGTGATAAGTGAAAAGGCTGTGTTTTCAACAGTTTGCAAGACTGAAAAACCCTTTTCTTAGAACTGGGAGCATCTAACAGCTAAAATGAAGTAATTTAAAAATCCCATCTCTGTAAATTTACAGTGGGACTGATACCCTTTTCCTCCATAAGAGGTAAATGTCCAGCAACCTTCCACGGGTTTCTATGGAGTTACCATTAATTCACAGAGGGGTAAGGGAGGAGAGAACCTGTCTCAGTGCTACCCAAAGCTAGAGGAAGTGAGATGGGCTTGGGGAAGCAATCAGCAACTAGTGGGAGCAAGGGCAGCTGCATCAGAAAACAAGTGGGGCTATGATGTCAGGTATTAACATGCAAAAATATTTTCAGCTCTTCTAACATCTTAAAGTGTGGAGCAATGGCTGCAGTCACAGTTTCAGTTGTTGCTAAGGTTGACCATATTCCTCGTGTTCTTTATTGCTGATTTTCATGTTTTTCTGTATTTCTTAAAATGTTTGGTTAGTTTTTTTTTCCTTTAAAGGGGGAAAAAAGGAAAGCATTGCTTGATTTCCAGAATCACCCTGAGTGTTGTTGGAGTACATGCTTTATATTTAATACAGTTAGAACCTTTTTATCACTTTATATTGAAATCTTTCGCTGGCTTTCAGGATGACAAGATTAGAGATAAGATTTGGTGAGGGAGGAGTAGGTATTCCCCTTAGGCAGATTGATATATAGTAGCTGAAGATCCTAAATCAAAAAGCAAAATACTTCCTGGCAATTCTTTAAGCTTGAAAATACATCCTTACATTGGAGGATGAGTAGTTATAAAATAGTTTAATTTCTCAGTGCTTCTTCTGGGTCGAGCAGTGCCTTGGACAGTCCTCACAAGAACTGTATTTTAGAATAAATTTGCTCTAGTGCTTTTGCCTTCCACCAAGCCATTGCTGAAGCTCAGTAGGGGCCAGGGGTGGGTCTATAGAAAGCCATATGTATGGCTAAATGGAATGAAGCCACTCTCTTCTTACAAATAGATCCCTGTTGTTGCTACTAAAGGCTAGATGTGTCTGTCTGCTGTGCTGCTGGGTTTTAATGGAAAGAGACTGGCTGTGCAAATAGTCAGCATTGGGTTGGGCTTTTTATTATAGCCCAGAAGCACTGAAAGGGCAATGAAAATGGTAGTACCCTTGCAACAGAGAAGGAGGAGGTCTGGAAGTAACATCTATGGGGATACCTTTCTTTGAATAGTTCTAGGTATTGAGGACATCAGCACCAAGGTTTTTATATTCTTCTTCATTTATGCTCAGGTTTGATAAACTGTTACCTGCAGGCAAGGATCTGGAGAGGTCTGTTTAGCTTTCATCTATTTTTACTAAGGAAATTGCAATGCATTGAAATTAGAATCCCATGTTTGAAATGTTTCTCAAGAACACACTTCCACTTAGGGATAATATTCATACTTCATTTAAAAGTCTTTACCTGTGTTATGAAAAATGTTTTAGAAGTTTGCAGCAAATGGTTTAACACAATTAATTTACTTAGTAATTTTTTAATTGGGTGTATTAATTTTTGCTTTTTCACTTCTCAGGCTGCTAATAAAAAGTAGTCGTGTTTTTCTTTTACTGGTAACCAATGTCATGTTCCTTCTTTGGGACATATTCTGTGCTTTAAAAGTTGAAGTTGCTTTTTTTTTTTTTTTTTTGGTAAGAACTAGTATTTTAATTTTACTTTAGCTTATTGCAAACTGTGTTCCAGAAGCCAACTTAACTTGTCAGTGTTATCTTGAATGTAGAGTTCATTAAATATCTACAGACAAATTAAAGTCATTCATGTAAGTGAGATATTTTCTCAAGAATTTTGCTTCCAGCAACAGAAATACAGGAAAAGAGTGCCAGGGGGTTTACTGTTTTGGAAGGTGTACACTTACGTGCCAGTGAAGTATAAGATACCTTTAGATAAAATAAACATGTTAGAAGAAAACATTCAGCAGTATCCTTTGCATTTTGTTTGCTTTGCTGAGAAAGGAAGTGTTTACTTGAGAAAGCATCTGGATTTTATTGCTTTTTAATTCATTGTGGACAGCCTGATGGAGTCTGGAACCACTTAGAATGTCACAACCTTTCATTGTCACATGCCATGTGGAAATGAAATAAAAAGCGACCCAAATCTCATGGACTATGTAGCCCAAGTTGTTAAGTTTGCTGTGGTCTTCCTTCTATAAGACAGTTCTCTTGAACAAAAAACAAATTTGTAGTGACAGTCCTTAAAACTCCTCTTTATTCATCTGAATACTCCTCAGTGAGCCTCAGTCAGGTTTCTCGGGACTAGGGAAACATGAGAGAACCTGACTAAAAGAAAAAGTGAGTAGAAGGCAGTGTGCCCAGTGTTCCTTTTCTCATTAAGGCAAACGAGAAGAAGTAACATTTATAGTGGTGCATCTGAGACTAGGTTCACTTGGTTTTGTTTTGTTCCCCCCCATGTGGTTCTGGTCACTTCTATCTACTATAAGTGCGATCCTATGAAAGTCAATTTATCTGCAAGATCAGCCCAGTTTTGCAGACAAAAGTCTAAATTATTTAAATTTGACATTTAAACTTGTTTGTTTGGTGTGTTTTGGGTTTGTTTGTTTTTATTTCTATGAAACAAACTTACCTGTTTCTAGTATCTCATTTATAAGAATACAAGATTAATGTAGACAAGCTGATCTTGAATGAGTTGCTTCCAATATTTTTTTTCTTTTTAAATTACAATTTATAGTTTCAAAGGTAACCTGCCCGCCTACATGAGTATGCTGAACAGATGATACATTTCAAGAGCAGATACTTTCATTCTCACTCCTCCTCTGAAACCTATGAAGTTACATCAGAAAATAATTTGTATAAGTACATCTGAGCAGTCCTTTTGTTTAATAAATACCTGCAAATGAATTTGTTATTGCCTTTCTCCTCATGTTTCCATTCTTTCTGCCCTTTATTTGTGTTTTAAGTAACACTTCCTTGTACCAGTCTGTTGCTAGAACGTATCTTCTCATCTTCAGTAACACTGTCTGATGGCAAACCCTCTGCAGCATTAATGCACAAAAATCTTTGTTGTGAAACAGCTATGTTGTATGTTTGTGTGTATATAGCAACCCTGATGGCCCTAAGCCACAAAGGCATAAAAATCAAAAGCTGATGTACGTGCAGCATTGCTGACACAAAAACAAAGAGTAAAGGAAAAACCTGAAAAATGAAGGCAGTGAATGCCTTCCACCTGCATGTCCATCCCTTACCATTACTGCAAAGTCCATGCACTTAATTAGTGGAGAGGAAGCTTGTCCTTCTGCACCCTTCACTAGCTCCTTCTCCTTCCCCATACAAAACACAGGCAGTGGTAGATATTGGCTACAGCATTGAGTTGCAGCAGAAAAGGGTGGTGTGCAGGAGCAAGAGGTAATTGGAGTGGGGGAAGGCTGATGCTGCTGTGGAGCAGAATTGAGACTAGGATTCATGGTCTGTGATTCATGATTCTGGTGTTCATAGTAAAATACTCTGTTGTATGTGGATGATTAGCCAGTGTGTATTGTTGAGGTGGTTACATTAGCAGTGCTGAAGGCGTGGTCATTGTTGTTTCACAGCCAATGATAATTTCCTGGTTTTACCAAAAGGCAGGTCAGTGAGGAGGATTCCATTGGACATTGGACAGAGTTTTTCCACTAGTGGCAGCAGAGGTGGGAGAAGAGCTTCATCTCCCTAGTTAGTGCAGGGCCTTGGAGGGAGACCCTAACATGATGCAATGCTAAATGGCACAGTCAGTTCCCTCCCTTCTCATGCTGTCTCTGCTAAGTTTGTGCAGGATCAGTCCTGGGTGAAGTTAGGGACTGGGGTAGAGTTACTAATAAAAATGTAGCTTCCCTTGAATCTCCTTTTATTAGAAGATTAAATTGGACCCCCAAAAAAGAACCTACGTGAATTATGACTAAAGGTTGCCTGTAATTCTAATTTGGTTTAGAAGCCCTTGTTGCAGAAAGTCTGGTCTGTCAGTATCTATGATGTTTCTGTCTTTCTGTGACGTTCTTCCTAGAGCAGGATGGAAGACAGACTGTAGTTTTTCTTTACTTTTTATTGTTGAGGGGAGAAAAGTAATGAGCTACGAAGTGTGAGTTTCCAAAGGAAGATCAGCATCTAGAGACCAAATGGGAAGGTGTCATATGAAAAAATATGAATAGAACAAAGGGAATTGCTAAATTCAACAGTCTGGTCATATCTTAATATAAAATACATGGGCTGAATCCATGTGTGGAAAGCATGTGCATTTTGGCCATTTTATGATGGAAGATGTATGTGAAAGATGGATATGTAAAAGCTCATTACAGCTCGTTACAGTATTACAGCTCCAAGTCCTAATTCAGCATGGGTCTCAGACAAAAGTCCACCTTTTAGTGCATGTATTGTTCCTGTCATGGGTCCTTGTGTGCATATAGGGTGAACATAACCTTGGCTGCTTTGTGGGGTATTTGTCCAGTTTATTGTGCAAAATGGCCATCATGCTTCCCTGTGGCTAAAATATGATAACATCCTATCACGTATGGGTGATTCATAGCTGATGAAGGCCAAAAGACTTCTGTGCTTGTCTAATTCAGCTTCCTACAGGGCAGACTGAACCACGTTTTCAAACCATGGTCCAGCCTTTAAGCTCTAAACCTGTAGCAAAACAACATACAAGAAATGTTTTGCTTCTGTCTATGGAGGAAGGACTGAGCAACATGGCCATATACATGGTGTCTGCATGGGCATCTGCAGCTGCAGATCATAGGTGTTGTATTTCTGTGTATTTTCTTATGAAAAAGCAGTTCCTGCACAGTGAGCAGTTGGCCTTTATAATTGTGAACTCCTGTTTACTGTTGCCGTGGGTGTTTTTCCTATTTGAGCCACAGCTTAATGGTTCAGGAATCTCTCTCGCCCAGGTTATGATCTGCTTTCTTTCTATTGAATTACAGACTTGAGTCCTGCTGTTTCCCTCTGGTATGACACTGCTGCAGCCTCTGTCAGTGAGCACTGCTCACCCATGTGATGGTCTGGTGATCCCAGGGCTGATTTGTATTTTGTTCCATCAGTGGGAAAAAGTAATAGCACATTTAACTGTCTTCATAAATAATAGGCTCCTTTCTCACAGAATTCTTTTGTTTGTAAGTTTTTTTTGTCTGAATTTTAAATAGTATTGGGGAAGTAACTCAATCTGCAAACAGATTAGTATTTTGTGAGCAAGGCTTGTCATTGGTTTTGTTCTGAACAATTTTATTGGGAAATTATTCTCATTTATGAGGGTATGAAACCAATTAGCATGCTTCCCCCATGGTAGCCTAACTCATCGGCAGAATTATTAACTAGAGCTCACCAGTAATTCTCATACTAGGTAGTAAATAAGTATGAAGTAGGCTTGAGTATGGTAAAGGGCAAGCACTAAAGGAAATTCAGTTTCATCTTGCTCTTCTAATTTCTTAAATTACATAGCTCCTTGGTACTTAAGTTTTGTGTCCTGTTTTAAAGAAATGACCTTTCCTTCCTGAAGTGCAGACTCGGTGTTGCTTGGAGCAGAACCAGTGAAAAGCCTTCTGGAAAATTAAAAAAAAAAAAAAAAAAGTATCAAGTGAGTTTAATGTGATCTTTACTGAACTGAATGTAAGAGAGAGTTTTCAGACTCCTCCATGCAGCCCTGTTCCCATAATGATGACATGATACCAACCAATGCTGTATTTGACCAGTCCAGCCATGGGCTGGCTGTTGGATATGATTTCTAGTGCTAGTGCTTTACCAAAGGACTGGTGTCTGTTGATGTTTGTGGATATGTACAAGAAGCTCCTACCCAGATACCAGGAGCAACACAAAGATCCTTGTTTATAAACTTGTCACAAGTAATGCACATTGTCACATAGAGTCAGCTGGGCAACCTGATAGTGGGTGGGAAGCACTAGGTAGGGAAGATGTATAAAAAAGTGTGTAGGGCACTTGCTTACTTCTTCTGTCTTCAGATGAGGACAGTGGTTCAGTCCCCACCTCCTAAGGTGTTGTACTGGTTTTGTCTGGGTTGGAGTTAATTCTTTTCGTAGTTCGTGAGGATCTGTATTTTGGATACCACAACAGCAATAGCACTGCATTTCTCCATGGTTCCTAAAACTCCTAGTGACAAGTCCTGTGCTACCAGAACTGCAGTGCTTGTTTTTCCCCACGTGGGCTGTGCAGCATTGTACCCCCAAGTGCTCCCTCAAGTCAGTGCCAGGTGGCAGCAGCGTTCGGATGGAGGGAAGCTCAGCTGTGGCTGCAGGAGTTGCTGTTGTGCATATGAGCTGTAGTGTGGGGTCTTCTCCTCTGGTCAAAAATACCCATCTGCAGGTAGTGATCTCCAGAAACGTGAACTTCTTCAGCAGTATGTAGTATAATGACAGTGGTTTTAAAAGAAAATGGGAGAAAATAAATTCCTTTTTTTTTTTTAATCCTTCTGTTATTTGATCCATGTACTTTGAAGATTTACAGATTTCATGAAACTTAGAAAATCCCCTCTGGTGGTATTTTTTTTCTTTCCCTTGGAGCTTTTTGTAAGAAAAAAATCCCTGTACCAAAGCCTTTTGGGGAGCAGAAAATCCTATCAATTGATGAGACTTTTTTTTCTCTGTTCTTCTTCATAGTTCAAATTTTGACTTGTAGTAAAGTTCTTCGTTTTAGAAAGTATTCAAGAACTGCCCTGATTGGGAGTGCAATAGATGTCAAACTCACCTCTGAATGTCAGGCATTGGGTGATGAGGGCCATCACAAAGCACTTTCTGTTCAGTTTGCTGTCTTTTGGGTTTTGGTTTGGAGTTTTTCTTAAATTGGAGAAAATGACTGTTTTTAATGCTCCTGCCTTTCCAGATCCTCAACAAAAGATCAGAATATTTCTGCACATTTAGTCACTACAAGTTAAATAAATTTATTGGACCATCTGCCATTTAATTTTATTCTTGTTTAACTGGAAGTCTGGGACTCAAAACTCTTCCAAGTTCATTGTTGTCCTTTTTTTCCTCCATTACAATGGCCCTATGAGGTAGTGAGTCACCCTATATAAAAAGTCTCACTTTTGAGCTGTTTAGAAAATATGGCAGTGTATTACACAAAATACTTGTCTCAAGAAACAAAACCAAGCAGCCTTCCCAAACTAGCTATTCTGCTGAACCAGATAATAAGCAAAAGAAAAGAGCTGCCTGTGAAAGGAGGTTCTCAGGGTGGAAAAGCTAGCTGAGATGAAAAAAGCATGCACTGGCTCCTTGCAAGCTGCTGGTGTCTCATGGAGTGGGGCAGAACAGACTGGTGCCATAGGGACCTGGGAGGTGGTACTCCGTTGGCTACAACTGTCATGTGCTGGGAAGCAGGGAAGTGATAAGCACTGGGGCGCACAGCCCTGTTACGCCACAGCCTTCATGATCTTCTCAGTGTAGGAGATATGGAATCACCATTTGTTGGTTTAATGTGGTACACTGCTGGGACTCCAAGTTTTGCCAGTCAAGGGGAAATAACATTAAAGGCTAAGAGTGCAGAAAATTGTCAGGTCACTAGCAATTTTATTCATTACTGAAATAGAGAACAAACTTCTGAAGTTTCCAGACCAGAAGGTAGTTTTGTTACGGACAAGTTCTGAGTCCTGTGGTACTTTATTTTTTTTCATTCCCTGATCCAATATTTGCCATTGGTCTTTGTACTTTTATGAGCACTGAACTGAATGAAACCTGTCTAGACTCTGTATTGAAAGTATGGGACTCCAGAATCAATCATTTAGTATTCAGAGCTGATGCAAAGGGACTGTGGGTTTTGTTTTGCCTTTTTTTTTTTTTTTTTTTTTTTTAAAATATCAGACATGTAAAGAGAGAGGTGCGTGTACTGTACTGACAGTTGCCATTCATTATGGAAGTTGCTGAAGCTCCCCATCACCACCAACTCTGAGTATCTCTAGTGCTAGAGGCTTAATGCTGACATTATCCTCACAAGACTGAGAAGTAACATTAGCCTGCTTGTAAAGAGTGTCAAAAGAGGGATTAAATCATACTGGAAGGCTCTTCCAGAGCCATTAACTCGATCTAGTTTGAGGCCTTCTGTGTCAAACCTATCTTCCCCTCAGTACTCTGCCTTTTAAGCCACTTTCACCTGAATTGCTTCTGAAAAACTTAACTTGCCACTTTTAACAACATGATCTTTCTACCTGATGTAGTTGGTGAAATCACCTAATGATGATGCAGGGGAAATGGAAGTACTAACCAAATAAATACATTTGGGAATAAAACTGGAAGATGTTCTTCCTCCCCTGGGCTTCCAGTTGGCAATAAGAAGAAGGTCACATGTACGTGTTACTCTGTATCTGGGCTGCAGAGTTTCTACAAAGCATAGAAATCTGCTGTATAAGACTGTCTATGCATGTGTTGCCAGAGTATAGGAAGATACGGACTTTGTCTCTCTATCGAGTTACTATGTGCTGATGGAGACAAGATAACCCATTGTTCCTTTAGAAATTTAAAATATATTGCCTTTACCTAAACTTCTTCTGCTGTTTCACCTGTTAGTGAGTGCGATTGGTGACCCTGGGTCAACCAGGGGTTGTATCTTCCCCCACCACTGTAATGGTACAGTATGCATGAGCCCTAACTGCAATGGTACAGTACGCATGAGCCCTAACAAGAGTTCAGAGAACCTAAAGAACCTTCCACATGTCTCACTGGGAATGTCATCTTTGAATGAGCTTGTCTGCTACAGGCTGAGTGGGAATGTCCATCCTTTAATTCATTTCACTGCAACAAAAGGATTCAGAGGAACTGAAAATACTGAACACAAGTCTCCCCACAGTCCTTCATTAAACACAGGGGTCTCAAGTGATTTAATTTGCTTAATAGTTTTGAGATAATTCTGGTATCTTCTACTGATTGCACATGCAAAGACCGTAGGGATTCTTTGCAGAAGTTGCTTTTGAATAGTGTTAGTTTAGTAACGTGTGGGGATTTAACTATACCTTCTAGGTTAAGACTATTGCTTATAACTTTCTCATTCTTTTGAGAGCAGTGGTTGCAAAGACTTAAGACAGTTCCATCTTAGCTGGGGCCTAGCATCTAGTTGTTGAATTTAATTTAGAACTTTGATTTACAAAACTAGTCTGAAACTAACTACTTTCAAGTTTTAATTTTAAGACTTAAGTTACTGTACTCAGTGCAAAAGTTTCAAGTGGACACATGTGAAAAGCTGAAATAGCCCTTACAGTGTTCAGATGGTTCATATACCTCCATTTGTATTGCTAGATAACCCCAGCACAATGTGATCAGATGCTACTTTCATTTTACTAAGTACTTTGGTTTATAGAATCACAGAATCATAGAATTATTAAGGAAAAAAAAAAATATTCTCTTCTTGTTGCAAACAAGTAGTTGCTGTCCTTCTTTAATGCCTTTCTGCTCTGAACAGAGAACTTGAGGCAAAACCTGCCAAAATCATCAGGGGAGGGATTGGCTGGTGGATGGAGGTGAAAAGATGCATGAGCACAGGGAATATAGGAGCAGAGACAAGTATCTCTGATGATGAGAGCGAGACCATATGATTTTTTTTTTTTTTTTTCCACATTAAAAGGAACATAAAGTGGAGAAGGGATTCAAGGAAGAAATTTTGCTGCTGCAGTAGTAGGGATGATGGCAGCAACAGCGCTCAGCATGACCTTGGTAGTAGTGAGCACATCTTTGAAATACACTGATGGATTGTGCTCATCATTCCCATTGGCCAAACCATGACTGCTTGCCCAGCACAAACCCAGACACTTGCTGTGTGACTGGAGATAAATTGCTGAGACTTTCTCAGCTCCAGTTCTTGCTGTGTAAAAGCTGCCTTTGGGAAGCACCAGGAGAGCCTTGTCTGGAGAGTACAGTGCAAGGGACAGTGAAGTGCTTGTATTTGATGTAAATGGACAACAAATGATGGAGATACAGCCCTGTTGGTGATCTGCTCTTCACCAGTTCCAGAGCAGGGTACAAGCACTCCAGATTTAGATCTCTGACTCCCTGCTGCCGTTCTTTAAATAAAAAGCTTTCCAAACAGTGATAATGGATTTTGTAACATATTGGCTACAGAATCAGGCTCATTTCTTAAAATTGTTGTTAATGAATCAAGTGGATTAGTTGGCAATCCAGCCCTCATGGAACCTGATTAAAAAGCAAATATACCTGAAGTTCTCTTAGGTCGGATCCATTGGTTCCTTTCCTGAATCAAGACCAACAGCTAATGCATAAAAATGAATTTGACCTCATTTATGCTTCATAATTCTGTAGTGACTCACTAATTAAATTTCACAATTCCAAGTGCACCCCCTGGCTACTCATAAATATCTCAGAGGGTTTAAAAAAATGTAGGTGTTAGTCTTTTAGGAAGATAATGACAGCCTATCCTCTAGAATCTTTATTTGCTAAATGCTGGAACTATGGTGTCTGTTTCCAAATACTTGGAAAACACTTCTACAAATTGTGAATGAGTCATGTTTTTCATCTTTCATCTCCAGGTAACTCATGCTGACATAGTGCTTTATCTCCCTCTATCCCTAAGATATGCTCGCTTGCCCCTTGTTCACAGCCATTTGTCTGCTCCTTGCACTCTTTAGTTCACCTGAAAATATTGTCAGCATTGTTAGTATTTATTTCCTCACATACGGAATAAACCGGTTCAGTGTTGCACACTTTCAAATTAATTCTTGCTTTGTTATCTCTCAATGAGCCTTGTTTGCTCTCTCATTTTCCAGGTTTTTGTTATGTTTATTTCCTATGCTATTATCATCTCAATGGGCTTAGCCTGTCTTCTTTTAACTTCTTTATTAGAAATTCCTTCTGCTGCTGCTGCTTTTAGAAAGTTGGATAGAAGAAGAGAATGGTAAAACATGCTTTTACCTCTGAGTGTGATCTTCAGAAATACCTACCCTGTACATTTCCCATGTACTGTACTGGAGTTGGAAGGTGGGTTTACTTTGAATTGAGACAGTGCAGTACTTCTGTACTTCATCTTTCCATCCTGTTGTCTTCCCCCATTTCCTTTCTGGAAGTCATTGTGGTGTTAAAAGAAAGTCTTATGCTTCAGGGTTTCAGTTGGCTGCCCACAGGGCTTAGGAAGGATATTTCCTTCTGTTACATGGTTAGCAAGATGAGTTCTGGGGGTGTTTTTCACCTCTTTTGACTCCTCAAGACAGGCCACAGTTACAGATGAGAGACCTGATAAGGTAGAGGGAGTTCTCATTTTAAGATACCTGTCTAGTGTCTCATAGTCCTATACCCCATGTGAAACAGCTGATCAGATTTGGATCAGCCAGAGGAAAAAATATTCTCCTGGTCACTTAGCTGAGACCTGGGAAGTGTCTTTATTTTCTCTCAGGATAGGTATGCAGATCACCTACAAGGAATGTGTGGTTGTACCACACCTGTAGTTGGAAGGATTTGAGCTCCTTCTTCCCTTCCTGCTTGTAGTCTGGCAGCATACACATAGCTTGCTTGACTGAAGGCTGAATTGCTTTATTATAACCAAAATCATTATTCTTAACAGAAAGTGCACTGGTGAAATTTAATGGCTAGTGATAAGCAGGAGGTCATGGTAGATAACTTGTGGTCTCTTCTAGCTTTAAACACTGTGAAATCTCCCTCCAAAACTGATGCCATTATTACTCCATAGGTTAGCTGGCAAGGAGAGCATTTCAAGGCAAACATCCAGCACCCACCCACAGATTGTGTTGGCTTTGAGCCTGGCAGCCTGAGTCCCTTCCAAAATGTATCCAGGATCTTCTTGTTAGGAATGCAGCATATTGCTGGTTGTGACACAGATACAGCTGAGTTTACTCCACATCTTATCTGTAACCTTTTAACGTTTTCACATGGCTTACTCATTTGCAGAAGCTTCTGTAAACCTGAAAACAGCAAACAGCATGAGCTTTATGCAGCTACCGCTGTTTTCTCTGATTTAAGATGTTCCCGGTCTTGCCTCTGGGTATCCTTCATGTTACTTTCAAACCTCCAAGGGTCTGCTGTTGTTGCTTTCTGGCCCGCACCCTTCATTTTTCTGGGCAAACCTCCCTCTAGCCTGTTGATGTCGGTCCTAATTGCCCAAAGGAATCATTGCTGAGCAATGTGAGGCATTTCCTTCCCTCTTATTAAAAAGCACCAAAATAAAACTTAGTCTTTCACAGCAGTGGCTAAATCAACCACAACTTAACATTGTGTTATGGCTACAGCACTTTGGACTGTTACTGTGCAGTAACAAGGTGTTTAAAATCAAGTTTTCATTAATCTTTCCTGCTCCCTGACATTCGTGCACACTGTATATATACTCAAGGAGGCTTAGTGAAATCTTTCTCTACCTCAGTATGTCCCTGGCAAAAAAAAAAAAAAAAATTGCTTATGCCAAGGTCTTGTGACTACAGCACTGTAGACGCTGAGAGGAGACCACTGTGCTACTGTTTGCATTCCAGGGGCAGGGGTTGCTCCTAAACTGCAGCAATAAAAGGTTAATTGAAAATGGGGCTTGTAAGGTGCTTTGTGTCCTCTGTACTGATTGCTTGCTGGTTTTTTTCCAGAATTGCCTTGGACTAACCCAGAACCGGGGTCTGTCATGCTAGTGTGTCAAACTGCTTGAACCCAGAACAGTAGACTGTCCCTGCTTCAAAGCCCTGACAAGCAAACTGGTAAATACATAGTCTAAATGAAATCTAAAAAAAACCCATTTAAAGCTACTTCATAGCAGCACAACTCCATGGTCTTCTAAAGTGAAAGAGAAAAGAAAAAAAAAGTAAAATTCTGGTGGCTTTTTAAGGAAATGTGTCGTGGCTGCTGAACAGAATCTGCTCTCATCATTCTCTCAAACTCCAGGACTGTCCTTTAGGTTCTGCTAACGAAGCAGAGATAAAAACTCGGGGATGAATTATTGGGCTGTAGATTTCTGTAGTACTGTTAGAGAGGTGCATGAGGCTTTACAAGTCCTTGAAAATTAGCTTTCATGGGTGTTAACACTTTCCATCAGTCAGATGCTTTGATTAATTACATTGTCTCATAAAACTTCTCAATGAAAATAAGTCCAGTTCTTGACAACCACTTAATAACTGAAGGTCAGTAAACTGGAAGGGGGAGTCTTGAGATTCCTCTCAGGGTAATGGTTAGTGATAATCAATCTCCCAAAAGTTAAAGATGCTTTTCAGAGGGGAGGCTGAGATTGCTCTATGTAATAGAAATTCTGGGCCCTTGAAATGCTACCAAGATGCTGAAGTCATCCCAGCTGTGTAAACTCCAGCTGGTCCTCACCAGTAGCTTCCAGAGTTGTAGGCCTGGAGTGAGGTTTAGGCACAGCAGCAGTGTCATGGCCCTGTTTTCTTCTGCACTGGCTGGAAGGATTCTTACAAATAAATGAAGAGAGTTAAGTCTGCAAGCCAATTCGGCCCTGTATTTCTTCCACTGAAATTGCTAAGAAAACTTGTTAATAATTTTTTATTGTAGAAATGTGTTTACGAAGGGTGGTTGCCCTCCCTTTTATAGAAATGAATTGCAACCATTGATGCCCTAGAGACAACCAGAAAGCCATCAGAGCACAGAGAAAAGGTTTGCACTGCACTTGACAGAAACACCTTCCTGAAAATGAAATGAGACCCCTTTTCTTAAGGGGTGAGGAGTGCTGTATGGAATCTTAGAATATTAATAACTCAATTATTAGTCTGTTCAGCCTCAAGGTGAAATGATGTTACTATTACCAGCCTCTTGAGATACCCATTCCACTCTGGTTTTGTTCTATTGCACTGATTTTGATGCTCTACCCTGTGGAGGTCGTTGTTTTGGTATCTTTTTGCTCTTTCTTTGTCATTACCGAGGATGCTACTTCAGCAATGCACTGCCAACATGCAAGCATGCTGTTGAGTTTGATGCCAGACCACTATGTTGATGCAACTCATTATGGATTAATTGAATGGTTTTAAATCATCATTGGGGAGTGATCAAAGAATAGGCAGGAGAGTCAGTTGTGCTTCTGTCACAGGACTCTTTTGTTCCTTCCCCCTTCGCAGCAGTTTAGGAGCCATCCTCATCTCTCGTTCTTGTCCCTGGCCTCTGTGCCTTCCCTCTCTGCTTGCCCAGAGTGCTTTTCCCAGTAGTGCAATTTCCCCCACTGGGAACATCCTTAGAGGGTTTTCATGACAGACTCACTAGAGTAGGAGTTGCAGTGTCCAGGTCCCCACAGGCTCACTTAAGTGCTACCATTATACAAATAATCAAGTAACCTGCACTTCTTTATTTTCTGCTGTATGTTAGGAGGGAAAAAATAGTCTTCACAGCCCATTTTTTGGTATATACACTTTATCTCCAGTTCAAATTGGAGAAGGTGGGGCAGACAGATGTGGTTACCTGCCTGCAGAACTTGAGCAACACAGTACTGGTTGCTCCTGAATTAGCAGTGAAATTCAGTGGTTGATGTCTGTGGGAGAAGAATGCCACATCTGGCACAATGATGTGAAGAGCATGTAAAAGGCAGTCATCCCAAGTTTTGAAAAGGGTCTGCAGGTCTAGAGATGCTGGGGAGTCTGAGCTATTTTACATGTGGCTAGTATGTGCTGGAAGACAGTGAGAACTTCCTGGTGGATTTTGTTGCCTTCAGTTGGGAAGGCAAAACACCAGTTGTCAAAGAAAGGGTTATCAGACACTACCTCAGGAAATCACTCCTTGACACAAGCCAAATCTGTAGTTTCTCAACTCATCCTTTCTGGTTGGTGTTTACTAAGACAGCTCAGATACAGCATCTCCAGCAGTGTCTGGAGTTAGCATCAACATGCACGTCACTTTCCAATCAAGATAAAGATGCCCTGAAAAGCTTCCAGCCCAAATTAAAAGGAGAACAAACAGGCAGGAATAGCAACAGGGAGGAGGATGAGAGGCAAGGGGGATAAAGAGAATACAGGTGAGACCGGCATGATTATTGGAAAAACTAATTCAGATGACTGATGTCAATGAGTTTGCCAAATTAATATGAGTTAAGTTTAAAGGATTTTTTTGGAATGTGGCAGAGGCCACTGTTAAGTCTCATTGAAGTTAATTTTTGAAGGGGTAGAAGGTGGGAGGAAGAGAGAGCGAAGGCATGCCAGATAGGGTTTAAGAAGAGAAATCCAGGCTCAGTCATGGCATGAAAAGAGCTTGCAAGCAGGTATGTGAAGGGAACACAAAGGGGCTGGAGGGAGGGGGTAAATGGAGATGGGGGAGGGCCAGGCTGAGCAGATGGAAACAGCAAGAGGAGGAGGGTGGGGATTCGGGATGGGGATTTGCTTGTAAGGAGACCCTGGAAAGTGATAGTAAGGAGTTTGGCATTGGCCAAGAAGCAGGGGAAGGGAGAGCACAGGGAGCCCCTGGGTGCTGAATGCAGGTGATAGTGTGGAGCTCAGCACCCTGGGCAAGTTTGAGTAGGTTTGGAGGGGATCAAATCCTCTTTCCAGGACCAGAGTCCCCTCAGCACCCCTGGAAACCAAGGCCTCACTTCATAGTTGCAGTGAATACACAGAGAGAAAGGATGAAGGTGTTTAAAGATACAGGGAGCAGGATTTAACTAAGCCTTTTCTGGAGAGACTTCCATTGTGCTGCTCAGCGCTGCAGCCATGATTCAAGCAGAGTCATAAAGATGTTAAAATGAATCAAGGCACAGCTGCTAGAAATTCCATCATGCAAAATCTGTCAAGGGGACAACTCAGAGGGAGGAGCTCCATGTACAAAGCCATGAAAGACAGGGAGATAAAAATGAGCTCGGTAATGCTCACAGCTATATAAAATAAATAAATAAATAGAATTAAAAAAAAAAAAAAAAAAAGAAGAAGAAG
>JAAGNO010005955.1:0-29339 GCA_033439905.1 Ceryle rudis | reverse complement strand
ATGCTCACAGCTATATAAAAGAAATAAATAAATAGAATTAAAAAAAAAAAAAAAAAAAGAAGAAGAATAAAGAAAAAAATAAACAGGCATGCCTAAAAGTTTTCCAACATAAAAAGGAAGGCGTAATGAATTTCCATCACCTGTTGCTTTAAAATAACTTTTTTTTTTTTTTTTTTGGGTAAAGAGATTAATTGGGAGAAATAACTGAACATTCTAAAAGGTGGAGTATTTTTCACAGCTGAGCTCAGGTGGCTTTGGTGGCCAAAACTGTATGGTGATGGCAGCACGCAGCTCCTCACACCTCAGCCACGTATATGCAGTTTGCAGTCACCACATCAAGCAAATTGTTGCTTGGGGAATTACCTTTTGGATGAGTGTTGGGGTGATTCAGAATGTGTTCGGTTTTGTGATTCATGGAACTGCAAAGGCAAACTGATGACGGGTGGGGGAAGGAGTGAGACAGTGAGGCAGAAAACCAATGTCCAGAAGGCATTTGTGAACAGACACGTTTCAGAGTTTCTAACAATATGGGACAGGGACATTTGGCAACCACTACATTTATGCTGCATGCTTTAATCTCTACTTTCTGACAATATTTTAATGTTTTGCAAAAACACTGTTGCTAACATATGAACACTAATATTTTTAGATTGCTTCCTACTCTTAGGTACTGTTATATCACATAGAACAAGTTAAACCAACTGTTCTAGCCAGGTACTGTTTGGGAATGCAGTCTGTTCGTCGGACTATATTCTAAAGCCCTTATTCATTTTCTGTTCTGCCAAATTTCTTTTTTATGTGAACTGCTTCATTGCTCTGGTTAAACCATCCATCCCCCTTCTCCCCAGCATTTTTATTTTATTTTTTTCCCCCCAAAGTTAGGTTTGCTAGAAACATAGAAGAACCTGTTGCAGATAAGCCTGTCTAGTGGTCTTGCTCTACTTTGAAAGAGTCCAATCTTAGAAACTTTGGAAAAATATGTAAAAAGTCACAGTGAAGACACCTGTAGAATAAACTGCTTATGGGAGAGGACTTTTCCTAGCCTTGTTCACTGAGCTGCCAGCCTAAATTCTGAAATTTAGGTGAATTTCTTTTTGAATTTCAAGCTTAACTTTGTTAGCTGTCTGCAAACACCTCACTTTTAAACTAGCAGTGATTCTGACAGCATAGGTACACATTGCATGTTCTAAATATTTTTAACCAGTTACACAGTTTTAGCATTTCTGGAAAAGAAGCAAGCAAACCTTTTAGTAGTCACTACCTGCACTACACTCACCTGATTCCTCAAGTTCCTGAAAACAACCAGGTACCATCACCATACACAAATGCTTATGTATATCTCTGTATTTAGTGTTATTTATTTAGTCAGTTCTGTGTACATAGCCATTTGCACAAACACATTGTTCACATAGTCCTTAAACACACAAGAACAAAATGTTCCAAGGATTAAACGTGGGCTGAAGTGACCTGTCACCTGAGGATGGTCAATGTTCATGTTTGGGATATGCAAACCCTTAATAAAACCATGATCATAATGTGTACTAATGGAGTCAAATAAAGCCCATTCCATTGGGCTCTCATGGGGGGGAAAAAAAAAAAAAAGATGCCAAAAGTAAAGAAATTCAGAGAAGCTTTTTTCAAGTAAACAAAAGACATAATGGTTTTGAAGGTATCTGCAAAGTTAGAATTAGCCCCATTGTAATTTATAATAAGTTACCTAATCAGACCATGACAGCAGAGAGTAATAAACCTTAAACAATTTCTTTGGTGTATTTAGTGCAAACGAGCTTTCATATAGTACGTATTCCTTTTGTCCCACCTGATCTTCTTTTAAAAATATTTTTATCATAAAGACTGACAAATCAATCCTCTTCATTCAGCAGTTAATGCAGGGCTTGAAGAATTTACCTTACATATAAATAACCAGTGAAGACTGAGTCTACAAATGTGGGCAGTTTGTTTTGGTCTCATGTGTGAAAAGCCCAGCTGTAATTCTGCTTTCCCTGGCTTTTTGAGGATTTTGTTTTGTGTTGTTTTGTTTTCAAACATGCTTGGAAGGCACACATTGGCGAATCAGCAAAATATGACAGTCTTGCTATCTTTTTAAGTAATTTTCCATCTGGTAGATTCATCTAATCGGAATGGTGGGCTTGAAGTTGTTCTTTGCTGCTCATTTTATACAATTGAACAGTGTTACCTGCGTGGGGACTCCTAAACTTCTCTCCACTTCTAGTGCTTGTTGATAAACAGATCTGTTCCTTGTTCTATGTAACTATAGAAAGTACTCACCTGCAGCATGAGACTTAGATAACTGCTAGCATTTTTTTCCATAGAGACAGATTCCTGTCAGTCACAGTTGGAGAGGCTTTGAAACTGAATAGTAATAAAAAAAAAAAAAAAAGTTTACAAAGAGTGAATAAGTCAGGCAGGCAAGGGAAGGGCTGGAAGGAAAGTCCAAAAACATGTGGTCTGGCTCTTCTCTTTGATTGTGGTAGAAATAACTCAATCATTGAAGCACATGGCTTTATGCTGGCACAATGCCAGAAAGAATCAGGTGCAGAGTTTCAGGACACAGTCTTTCTGGTGGGTAAATGAGTGAATTATCATTATCAGCTTGAACTTCTTGTCAAGAAGACTTTTTTATGGGTTGGGGAGTAAGAACGTGAACATGTAAGACAAAGATATCTCTGACTGACTGAGTCTACTATGAGCGTGTGGTAGGATTTGCAATAACGGCTAGCTAAACAGAGTAAAAAAACAAAAAAAAAGCTCTGCTTTTTCAATGAAGATGATGCATCCTTTCCCAGGGCTCCCATAATGCTCCAAGATGGTGAATCCACTTGACTCCATTTAATTTACCATTACCTTTCTCTACGTTTCCCTTCCTTCCAAATTTTAACTTGCCATCTGATAACAGAGCTGTTTTCCTTTCTCTTTTGTATACTTTCTTACATCAGATTTCTAGATCTTTTTCATTCTTTTCTACATTTATTCTTTCATTTCCTTAAAGTGATATAGTTGAGGAAATAGTATATACCGAGATCTCTTTTCTGTAGAGAATTATTGTTGAAGAAACAACTATGCTGATTTTCAGAGAAGAGTAGCAGTGTGAATTAACTTTTTTTGGTTATTCAAAACAAGAACCATATCAAAACATCTTTTGAAAAACCTAATCTGACACACACAGAAGTAGCAGCTGTAATAAATCCTGCTGTGGTCAGGTCATTTGTGTCCCAAAAAGGAGTAGAGGTCAGTGCAACAGCAGCAGCTGCTGCTGTGTCAGTTACATTCATACTGCTGCCTGAAACCCAACTATTAGGAAAACCTAAGAAAAACTTCAGAAGCACCTCAAACTGTGTGCCAGGCTTCAACATGGGTCACATGGATCAAATAGTTTCACTTGGCAGCGTAGTGCTGCAATCTTGTGAAAGCTGTTAATATTGACAATGCACTAGTCTCTAGGAGGGAATCTTCCTTCTGTGCCCAGGCCAGATATCTGATTACAGAGAAAAAGTTCTCACTTACAAGATAGTATGTATAACTGGGGAGGTGTGGGATTTTTACATCTCACTATGAAGAAACAAATAAACTAAGGGTTTTTTTTGTTTTGTTTTTAATCAAATAACAGGTCAGTTACTGTTGTTTGAAATTTCTAAATTTCTTCTCAGATTAAATTAAGTCATTGTAAATTAATGTTTGTTAGAGTGGCCTTGCATAGAAGGCCGGTAGTTCACAGATGAGGAGGGGTGGTTTGATCTGAGCAATGAGTGCAGTTTTGAAAAATCACACTTCTGTTGAATGTGAGGGTTTGTTTTTAAAACTGCTTAGTGTCACGTATAACAAAGAAAAATGGCCATGGGAAGAGGGAAAACAAAGGAGAGCAGAAATTTGTTTTCCGTAAAAAAGCAGGACAGCAAGCAGTAAGGACAAGCCTTAGTGCATTGTGATCATAGCCTCAGTGGCTGAGACAGCAGGAGGCTTTTTAGACAGGGCTGGAGCTGTGCTCTTTGGGTGGCTACCCTGCTGGAAGAGCTTGTCTGCTTGCCTTCCTGGAAGGGCAGAGCAGGCAGCCAGGTGCCCTCTGGCAGTCTGCGGCTTTCTGGATCTGCTTACTTTGCTTCTGCCTGAAGCCAGCCCCAGCCTGGACTCCTTCCTCATACGTGCAATGGATGAGAAAACAGACAGTGGTATTGCAGGCAGAGGGGGGGACCAGGATACTTGTGTGTCATTCTTTCAAAGAATTGCTTTTAAATTTCCTGTGTAACTTTAGGGGGAAAAAAGTTAAACTTCTATGTTTCTTACTCTGTAAGGCAGCATTCATAAATAATATTTCCCTGTTTGGCAGAGCTGTCAGGCAATGTCTTGAGTATTTGTGAAGTCTGCAGAAATGTTGGGTGCTGTAGACCACATGAGAATAAAGTGCTTATAGCTAAAGGGAGGATAATTGCCCTGCTGGCACAAGGAAGGTTACAAGTTTAACAAGAAATTTTTTTGGGAACTGAAGTGGTTTCATCTTTGCTTTCCTATGCAAGTAAGGGTGTGTTAGCAGAGTTTATAGATTATAAAATTTGAGAGGCCATTGTCTGCACCGAGGGGAACTGGAGCAGATCTTGGGATAGCTCTGAAGCTTGCATTACTGACACCAGAATGAAATGTAGCAGTACAAAGCACAAAATCATCAACTTAGAAATTAATATGAATTTTGTCTTTGAGGTCATCAGCTGGAAACAGCCAAAAGGAAAGAAAGTCCTCACAGGTGTGTTCATCACAAAATGACTTGGGCAACAGTGACCCCTTCTATCTCTCCAGTATTGTGACCATGATATATCAGGCAAAAATTCTCAAAAGGAACTGGACAAGTATTTAAGCCATCTGTAAAACATTAACAAGAGTGCACCATTCAATTGTAGTCACCTGTACTGAGGAAAGATGAATACCAAGATGAAGAGGTGTGGAGAAGGGCTTAGGAGACATCAGGAGACTGGATCTACTGTTGTATGAAAAAACTAAAAGATTGTGCCTTGATTAGTCAAGGAAAATGAAGTCTGAGAACAACACTACTGCTCTTTTTAAATAGCAAAGACCAAGAAGGCAGAAGAGGTACTTAAAGCTAGAAGAAAAAGTTGGTCCAAAAGTAATGGCCATACATTTATTTTGGCTGGAAATTCAGAGGAGGAAGAGTGAGATTCTGAGACACCTTTTTGCTGGGGCATTAGAAGCCATGTAACTTTTTTTGATGTGTGACTATTCTGTGAAAGTAGAGACTGATGTCAGGGAACAGGCGATCACTTGCAGACCTCTGGTTCAGAGCTCCACTGATTTGGAAGACAGTGACAGGCTCCATGTGGCAGTGCCTGTGGCCTGAGCCTGACTGTAAAGGAAGGAGGAGGTGGGTGGGTTTCCCTCCTGGGGCACACACCCTTTCCCAAGCTCCCCTCACATGAAAATTCTGCCCGATTGTCTTGTTTTTGTTTTCTTCTCCCTTTAAAGCGTCCTGTGGCTCCCTTTCCCCCTCATTTAAAGCCCTGCTCCACAGATCATTTAAAGCTGCATTAAAAGTAGCCTGTTATTTTGGAGCTCCATGAGGCTGGTAGTTTTGGAGGTGAGAAAAATAGTCTCCAATTTTGAGTCTGTATTGTAATAGGCCATGTGCAGGATAAGGGCTGGCAGGCAACAAAAGCTATTGGCAGCAAAAAACCTGTTTTTCTAATGAAATCCCTTAGATTTTCTTCAGTGAAGCCACATCCAGTCAAAACACAACTTAGGTTAGAGTAACCATGGGTGAAAAACCCCACATAGAGCTCTAGTTAAGTGGAAGGTTCGAAGTCTCACAAAGGAGCCCTTTCTCCTGGAATAAACTCACAGTTGCTCCTGCATTAATGGCTTGTTTAGTCTGGATACCAATCTGTGCTTAAAAAAAAAAAAAAAGGTAATGATAGATAATTATATCTGAGTGTGCATGAGCCAGATCAGATGTAGAGATGGTCTGATGTCACCTGAGTGTTGGGACTACTGTCTGACTTGCTTTTGCTGCTCTTAGAAACTGCAAACTAGAGGGCTTACAAGAAGTGTAGGGATCCTGAGTTATGGGATTTGGTGGGAGATGCATTGCTGCTTTGTCTTGAAAATAGTTGGACCCACAGGAGCAGCATTTACATTTCTACAGACTCTACCTAGGAAAAAAAAAGCGGAGTTGAAGATAATGTAGAGATTGCTTCAGATGGGTTACACTGTGCTTTCTCTTCTGCTTTTGTCCTAAACGTGCAGGAGATTTGTAGAAAAAGGATTAAAAAAAAAAAAAATCAGTTCAAATACACTTGTTTGCGAAAATCTGCTAGATACTTAGGTCTATCCTTTCTAACCGTGAGGGCAGTATTTTACAGTATACTGCTTTGTATTTATTTTCTATATAATAAAGCAATCAGTATCTTTTTAAATCCTCATCCTGCTGGCTAGCATGAATACAAAGCTTCTTAGCCTAAACAGGACTCCTGTCAGTTATACCTATGGAACCTAACTTTACTTTCTCTCTAACAAAAACTCATAAAGAAAATGTTTATGCTTATCTTATTGCTGGGCTGTTTTGGAGTAGATGGTTGATCCTGTATTATCACGGGGGTACATGGTCTGTACCTGGTCATTCATTCAGGGAACTCATATCAAGTAGGAGACACAAGTGACTCCCTGTCTCTGGGGCCAGGCTGATAAGATAATGCTGCTTCATTTCTACCATCCTAAAGCCTCCTCCATAGGCAGCCCCCAGCACAAGAAGTCTCTGTCCTTCCTCTTCCTTTACCAGCTGACCCAGGGCTTGGGAAGAACCCCCTTCCGCTAGTGAGTACCAGAGCTCTCTATGGGATCTGACCAGCAGGAGGAGGTACTTCTACCGGGGAAAGACTTTGGAAACAGTGGAGGGAAGGTAGGTGAAGAGAGTGTTGCAGCTGAGACAGCAGGGATACTGCCCCCTTGGAGTGTGTTTGCTGAGATGTGGCAGATGTGGTATCATGGGGAGAAATGGTAAACCAAAGAGAAAGATGGAAGGATGGATTGTGCATGAGCTGAGAGAAAGCTGTTGTGAGTAACAAGGGCTGCTGGGTGATGGCAAAGGAGATAATGAGCAATAAGTAAACAGAGATATAAAAGAGAATGAATAAAAGTACATGTCAGTGGTGTCTTATTTCTGGAGAAGAATTGTACTGAATCAAATTAAGCTTGTCTGCAATGGTCCAGGATTGCGTATGTGAGACAGTATTAGTTCAGCAATGATGGCAGTAATGCCCCAGCCTTCTACATGGTGTTTTTCACATGGTGATATTAAAATATTTTCTAAAGGGTACTAGATAAATACTAACTCTGTGTGTGAGACAGAGGAGGAGAAAGAAAAAAGAGAAGAGAGGGAGAAGTGTGAAAACCATTTCACGGGGAAAGAAAAAGATAGGAAGTATGCCCTAGGGTGAGATACAGAGAGAGCAGGTACATGTTCATAGTGTGTGCATGTGTGCTGCTGTAGGGAGGTAAATTGGGTTGAATTTCTCAGTGCCTAAAGTGAGGATGGGATAGAGAAAAGTTACATAAGTAATAAACTTTTTCCATTTTTACCAGCTCGATTGGGGTGCTGAATGAATGTTACAGTGTTGTCAGTCTGAGAGTCCATACAGGAGAGCTCTGGGTGCACAACAAATTGAAGAGTTCAAGCTTTCTTTTCAAAGTTGAGCTTTTTATTTTTTAGGATTGCCAAGATATGCTTGTAGATAGAAACAGAGCACGGATTTGAAACCAAACTGTTTCAGAAAACATGTTAAATAGCCCATGGTTGCTAGAGGTATGCATTTCCTTGCACTTTTTGTCTCATCGGAGTGTTAACTCTGAAGTCTAATGGCGGGATTAGAAGTCCTGTTCTTCCTAGGGGGTAACTTGGTAGTTAGCTGCAGCCGAGCAAAAGGAGACTTGTCAGAAATTGTGAAACAAAGGAAGAATATGAGTGAAAAGGACAAAGCATTGAGAGAAAGAAACTTATTTCCCTCCGAGTGATGCTCAGAAGCCACAACAAGGTGCTTGGATTCAACATAAATTTGGTTTCTTTGTAGATAATTCTAAAGGCTGGACTCACTCAATTTATTTTTTGCACCTGCTGTTAATATCAAAAAGGAATTAGCTGTAGAATTAGGTTAAAACAAAGCCTTAAACTCAGAGCTGAGATTGGCTAGTTCCATCAGAGAATTTACCAGTGATGAGGCAGTGGGATTTTTCATGTGCAAATCATGCTGGGAAGAAGTCTGCTTGTTTTTAGGGCTTGGAAGATTTGGGAAAGTGAAGAAAGGGGTTGCAAGTGAGAGTTAGGGGGCAAAGCTGACATCCCTGTTGTGACAGTAGTAGGATCTGTGCTACGTGCTAACAAGGTGCACAACTCATGGTGAAGATGTAAAAGGCAAGTCAATATTAACTTTTTATTTGGGTTTTTTCTTAAATCTGTTATGTATAAAGCAACTTTAATTCATGTAAAGAATTTCTACATTCCAACTGAACATAGAATTGAAGTAACTTAATTATTTGTCTCTTGCAGATAGCAAGTTATAAAAACATTCTTCTGTCACAAATTAACTCTGGATTTCATTATGAAAACAGAAAGATAAAATTATGAAAATCCTGATAACCCTATTTATTTTTCTTGCAATTAAATGGCCATTCCCATAGTATTGGGTGACAGCAGTGCTATTGCCTCATGCCAACTGTTACATTGTTTGCTGTTTGTGTTTCATTACTACCTCAGAGTCCCTGGTCCCAAGCCAGGATCCTGTTGCGCTGGACATGATTCAAAAGATGGTCTTTGTATCAAAGAGCTCCCAGTGTTTATGGTGCTTTGGGTTTATAATATCTCTCAGTAAAGAGAGCTGGTGTTGGAGTTTTCATTTATTTAGAAGACAGTTTCTCTGGAGGGGGGTCCTTTATTGTACCAAAAAGTAATTTAAGCCCCAACAGCCATTTCCTTTTTTGAACACCTTTTAAATGAAACCAGTATCTGATCTTTGTGCTGCATAGGACAGCACAAAATGGTAGATGGCATCATAAGGATTTCTTCAGCTTCTTTTGTAGTCTTATAGGAAACAAATCTGAGTACAATTATTGCAAATATTTCCCTTTGTATATTTGCCCTAGCTTTTTTTTTTCCCCTTTTAACATCAAGTGTATCTTGCTTTTTATTACAATGTAATATGTAGTAATATATCTATCTGAAAAATTTCAGATTAAAAAAAGTCTTGTAATTGAGGTATCTTCTTTCCATAAAGAATTGCAAAGTTTCCCTGAAAAATAGTACTGAAAACTTTGCGTAGCTTTGTGTATTTCTAAAAGGAAAAAAAAAAATGCCAGGAAAAGACATAGCCTTGAGAGATTTATTAATGTACCCACCATCATTTGTCACATAGCATTGCACTTCTAGAGAAACTTTTGTTATGTATAATTCCAGCCACAAAACCTTTCAGCTGTCACCTTGCAGATCAGAAAGTGAAGTGACATAAGCAGAGCTGAACAAACTACTGAAAGCAAACAACGTATTTATTTCCTTTTTTTTTGTTTGTATGTCAGTTATCTCTGAACAGGTCTCAGCTTCTTAACGAAACGTGTTGTTTTGGTTTGCTGAATGAATTGCAGTTCATTTTGGATCTCACAGTTTTCTTCTGCATCTGGATGATGTAATTCCCCAAAACACTTTCAAGATGGCTGCTAGCACAGGCTTGCATGTTATCAACACTTGCAGTTGATATTCCTGTGGAAAAGAAGTGGCTTGTATGAGTGTTTGTGGGAATCAGAGAAAACAGCTGATACATACGCTTTAAACAAATTTACTTCTTGCATGTGTACAGTGTTTGGGAATAATCCTTTGTAAAAAGAATCCCTTATGAAATAAGGTTCTCTAGAAATTGCTCCAAAGGCTTATAGGATAAGGCTTTAGGAAACAATGTCTTTTCTGTAAGTTTCTAATTTGTGATAGCAATTCAGTAGCTGGGTAATAATTGCTATATTCTGTAAGATCATTCAGCATAAAATCCCTAGGGGAAAAAAATAACCAAACAAACATCACTTATTTTTATTTACTTGCACTTTTCCATGAAGGATTCGAGTCTCTATTTACTCAGCTCTAGAGTCTGGGTTTTATCTGCATTTATCCTTTTGCTCTCCCTGCCCCACTTGTTCACAGGTTGCCTTCTTATTTCAGTGTGGCTGCTCCTGCCTCACGCATATTCAGGTGGCTGATTCCATCATCTTCTCTACTGTGGTCATCGTATGTTTTTTCTAAACTCCCTTTCCCCATAATCTATCTTTCTCCTTATTTATTTATTTTATTTTTTCCAAGGAACTGATCATATATCATAGAAGAGACTCTTAGGGATATAAGGATGATGAGTGAGATAAGAGAATTTGCCAGGCAAAAGAGTGGAACCAGATAAAAGATGAGTCACTGTCATTCTTAGCATGTAGCTGACAGAATTGGGCAGGAACAGGTGTTTGGTTTAAAACTGTATTAATTCCAACCAACCATTCTTATAACTTGATTTTACTTCTTCCCGACAATGTTTCCCTTCAAGTATCTTGTTTGATATTGCCAAATTATTGCTAAACAAGTTTGTTTTCTGCTTTCAAACCGGGCCTGTTCCTATAAGTACAATGCACGCTAGACCTTCTCATGGCTTCAGTGGGCAATCTGACTCCTGAACTCTTTGTGAAATAGCATTTACCTGCACAAATACAACCAAAGACTTTTGCTCATCATTGCACTGACACAATGCATTCATACCAGAACCTGATGCAAATGGATGCATCACAGTATTTTACTTGGCATTTCTTTGTGTTTCAGAATTTTAAATATCTTTTTTGTGGGGGGGTGGGGGGGTGGGGTGGTGATGGGGGGTGTGGTATATGTGTGTGATGTAGCAAAACTCAGTTTCACATGAAAAATTCCATTGGAGTGGGTGAGACTTTTCTAGTAAATGATGTGGGTGTATGGTTAGTACCATCGGTGACATCATTGCTTTGTGGCAATGGAAATGTCATGCTGACTGAGCAATGAAAACCCAGATTGACAGATACATTGGGGAATGAGCGAATATGATTCATCATTTATTTATCCCCATGTATTGAGATGGCCACCAAACATATTCAACTTGTCCACAGATATGTGTATTTTGCAAATATGCATGTACAGAGATTGAAAATTAATTTTCATTGTAATCTAACTTTTTTCTGTAATTGTTTTTGCTTGCCCAGCCAAGAAGCAGGTGACCAATCAGGTATGAATTAGCCAATGGCTAATGAATAATAATCAAATGAAGACTTTGTAAATAGCCCTTAACCTGAAAGCTGCTTGTCTAGAAAATCTGTTTTCTTGCAAATCAAAATGTATTTTGCCCGGTTTGTTGAATATACACATACATATTTCTACATGCACAAATCACATTCCTTGTATAAATACTCAGATACCCAGTTTCATGCGGTGATATTTGAACAACTGTAATTTGGATGAACAGCAATTGAGGAATTTAGCATAGATTAGCATAGTCAAACAAGATTTCTACAATTACAAATCGATGATGTAAAGTTGCAGTAATTTACTCATATTGACAGAAAAAATTGGGACTAAGCTATCTAAAGGAGCAACTTTTTTTTTTGGATAAATATCTTCTTTTTGTCAGTCATTTCTGTCTGATTATGTCTTTCAATTTAAACATTTTGATATAAGAGATTTTCTAATAAGAAGTTGTTAACTGCTAAAGAAATAGGCTGCAACAAGAAAACAGAATTCAGTGAAGTTTTGTTCCATTAGCTAAGCTTTCTCTCAGAGAATTTAAATATTTGCTGGATTTCTAGTCATCCTGCAGCAGTTAGGAGAGAAAAGTGCCATATATGAAGTAGGTAATGGTTTGATTTAAGGAAATAAAAGCATCTAATACAAATGAACAGAAGAAATAGAAGTTATTAAACTGTTTTGATAAGTCAGATATACTAAGAGAAAATGATCATAAAAGCAGATGCAGTTTTCTGTATTTTTGTGTTCAGTATTTTTAGGCAACTGCAGGTTTTCAGAACCATGAAGAGGAAAACAGTTTAGTAAAACCTGTCCTCTCTGAAATTTTAGCCTTATGTTTGTGGGGTTTTTTTGTTGTGGGGGGGGGGGTGGGTGTTTTTTTTTTTTTTTTTTTTTTAATGAGAGTCTTTATTCTGTTTTGGCATTTTAAATCTTTTGCAACCTCTGTGGATTGTGGACCGTTACAGAACATTCAACTGGCTGCAAACACACTGAAAGTGTTATAGACGCACATCTTATATTGCAGCATTCCAGAGTAAGTGATATATAAAACCGCTAACTTTGATAGGAGTTAGTGCATATTCTAGCGTTAAAATGAATCTTGAAACGATATCTATAAAATACTTGAAAGATTAAAAATAAAGACCAAAGGCGTAGGTTTATATTGTTTTCAAAGCAGGAGTCGAAATCCGAAAGAAAAGAGCCTAATTTTGAATGGAAATAGGAAGATTGCGGTAGTTCGATGAGGATCCCCGCAGACACCTGGGATCGCAGACCCGCTAACGGAGCATCTGGAGCCACCCCGGACCCCGCAGAGCTCTGATCTCCCCGAAGGTAGATAAGGAAAATAGAATCGCCCACGTTTCGGGTGTCCCGCTGGCAACAGCAAAATAAACTTATTTCCCGCGAATATCTGCAACGGCTTCCGCGGTGCCTGTTCCTGGCCCCGCTGAGCAGGGCAGTGCCCGGGCTGGCGTGCGCCGTATCCTCGCCGCACCGCAACAAAATCTACTGCTAGGGGCCCCGCGGCAGCCCCGGCCGGGCGGGAACCATCGCGGCGGCCGCTTCTCCACCCGCTGCCGGGAGCGCCGGGGGAACTGGCCGTCTACCCGAAGAGCGTGGTTCTTTCCGCCCCGTCCAGTTGTTGGAGGGGAAGGAGCCTCGGCCGGGACGTCCTCCCGAGGCGGGGTGATACTGCGGCGTGCTCGGGCTCCGTCGCGGGTTCCCCCCGCGCTGGCGGTTGGCGCCGCGGCTGGCCCGAGGGAACCGGGTCCTGACAGCCCGGCGCTCGGGCAGTCGGCTCTGAGCCTCGGCGTCCTCCCTAAGGGTGGGGGAGCCCCGCTGCCTGGCAGCTGCCCCCTAGGCGAGGGGAGGCGAGGGCAGGACGGCCCACCCCCCCCCAAGGTGAGCGCCGCCTCCTCCGGGGCAAGAGCAGGGGCGCAACGGGCTCTACGAGCCGCCCGGGTTACAAACGATTCTTGCTGGTTAACTGCGCTAGCAGGGCTGCAGAGCTAGGGGAGAGGCTGTCCCAGGAGGGGAAGCTGCCGGCGGGCTCCCCGCTGTCCTCGGCTTCCGTTAAGCTGACAGACGGCGTGGGGCAGCAGCTGCCCAGCCACCGCCTCCCTCTCGGCCCGGCTCGAAGGAAGCGCCCCGGCTGGGCTGAGGGAAGCCCTGCGGCCGGTTGGCGGTGCCGCACCCCTTTAGTTGTTGCCAGAGGTAAACGCCGGTGGACTGGGACCTCCCTGCCCGCCTCTCGGCGGCCGCTGGCGCCCACGGCAGAACGCGTTCCGGGCGAAAACGAAATACATGAGGTGGGGGCTTCCAGCTCAGCCTTAGGACCCACTCCGTTCCGAGCCCGCCGTCGGGCTTCTCTTGGCTGGGAGTTCTCCCGGCAGCTGCCCCGCTGACGGTCGCTGTAGCGCGGCCCGCTGAGGCGCCGTGTCGCCGGGACGAACGGGATACAGCCGGGCTGGCGGGGCCGGGTGGCGAGGCGTCGGACGAGGGGCCGGCGGCGGCAGGACGCCCCTTCGAAGGGAGCGCGGCCGCCTGGGGGCTGCGGGTCGGGACCCCGCCTGCCCAGTGACCACCGCCACGGAGCCGGGGTCGCGGCTGACAGGCACGGCAGACTCCACGGCTGAGGGGCACCGCGTGTGCCTGTGAGGAAAGGCCGGTGGCGGCAGCGGAGCCCCACGCACCTAAGGGCAGGGTCTAAGGTAGCCGGACGGCTTAGAGGGCTGGGGCTGAGGGGTGGGTAGGTGGCTGCACGTGTGCCAATTAGCGACTGGTGGGGAAAGAGGGGGCTGAAGCTAAGGTGTGTGATGTGGAGCATTGGAGAGGGACTATGTGTCTCTATCTAGGAACGGGGGTTTAATGCCCCACAGAAACAGAGGAGCAGCTCCTTGTCATTTTCATCCAAGGCGCTGCAGAGCGTCTGCCTTTGATCTCGGTGACTGGAAATATCTGTTTAAAATAACGAGGCCGCATAAGGAGGATCTTTTTCTCGTGTTTCTCTCCCTGTGTTCCCTTTAGGTAACCGCTGTGCTATAGCTCCTGTATGCGCGCTGGTAATGCGAGGAAGGGAGGCAGCCTGGGAAGCTCTGGCTCCGCCAGTGGGCGGTTTCTGGTGGCCGGGGCTGGAATTGGAAGCGGCACTGCAGTGATTTTATCTGCCTCTTTGCAGACGAGCACGCACATACAGGGCAATATTTGCCCCTTTTGAAGAAAATACATATTATTGTTGGTTTATTTTTTAATTTTTTTTTTTTTTTTTTTGCTTTGAATGAGAGGTGGGAGCATGAGGAAAAGCGGACTTTAAAAGGGGATCGGAACCGCTTGGCGGTCAGTAGCGCCCTGTCCCCTCCGGCCTAAAGGGGGAACGGAAATGTGAGGCTTTTATGAGGGCGGGGAGACGGGGTGCGGAGGAAATACTGCCCAGGGGTGCTGGAGAGAACGAAGGACCGAACCGCCGTTGCCCTTTGTTTGGCTCCGTCCTTTTTCGGCTTCCCCTTTCGCTTTATTCCGGTACCTCTCCTAGACGTCCTGCCTTAAACTACCGCGAAAGGGAGGGAAGAGCGGAAGCATGTCCAACCCGGAGAAGCAGATCTTATCCCGCCCCTCGGCCCCCCTGGCTGCAGCACCCGGGGAAAAGCCCGGCTCCGGCAGCCGCCCGCTCCACTCCCATGGCCAGAGCGGCGGAGGGGGAGGCAGCGGCGGGACGGGTCGGGGCCGCGGTCACGGTGCCTCAGCCCGGGCGGCTCCCGGGCAGGGAGAGAGGCTCCCCCGGGCAGAGGCTACTTCCCCCGTCTGCCGAGAGCAGCAGCCGAACAGAAGAAAGAGGAGGACGGTGCCGGCGCGGCTGCCGCGGCGGGGCCCGGGCCGGGCGGTGCTGGGCGCTGCCGCCCGCCCACCTCCCGTGTCAGCGCCGTGGGGAGGGGTGCGGGAAAAACACCGGCACCGCCGCCTCCTCCCCTCTTTCTGTTCCTAACCTGTGCAAAAGAGGCATCTGCCGACACGCTGCTGTGACTTTTCCCGGGATTCCTTCCCTCGGGTCCGATATCCCTCAGCGTGCGCTCGGAGCAGCAGAACCGTGCATCTTCCTCTCTTTGTTTACTGAAGTTGGCAGATTTGTTTCGGTGAAAGAGTTGTTGAGAAAAAACACTGCCAAACAATATTAACCCTTCCCCTGGCTCATTGGCTGGAGGATCAAATAATGCTCTTCTTTTAACAGTAGTCCCCGATCCCAAAGGTATTTCAGAAGATTTTTCTCTTTTCTAGTGACTCAGAGTCATCACTTTGCCACATGATCTCTCTTAAGATGAGTGCTGCTCCTTGTGTGTGCGTGTGTGTCTGTAAGGAAGAAAAGTGGGCTGCAGTCACTGTCGGGTTGGTTTTTTGTTCCCTTAATCTTTTGCTAATCTTTGTAGTTTTCTGTTAGAGCGCCTCGAAATCGCTTCAGGTTTGGGGGTAAGAGACTTAAATGCGATCGGTGCAATCGCTTCATTTGAAGATCTCCGTTCACGTTCAAGGCTTTACGCCAGATTCGCAGCCTGTGTGGACTGGTGTGTGCCTCCATTGTTTCCAGTGCGAGCCTGGACTTCATTCAGATGTGCTTTACTGAGACAGAGCCAAGTGTGGTATAAACACTTCAGTGGCACAACCTTGCCAAGAAGAGATGCAATTTGTACTTCTGGTGTGAGGAAAGCTTTAGTTTTGCGTTCCTGGCCTTCGGGTTTTTTTTCCTTGCTTTGCATCAGTTTTGCAGCTACTGTCCTACTGACTGCAGCAGAATCACTCCTGATTTACTTCAGTGCATGTGGGAGGGAAAACAACCCCTTTTTCTTCGAATATATCTCCCTACCGGTTCTGAAGGTTATAATAACTGTATTTATTATTCTCTAGAATTACTTGGAGGCTATAAAAATTGAAGTAAAGTGTGAACAGCCTCCATAATCTACAGCGAAATGCATATAAAGTCTTTCAGAAAGAGCCGTATTTTACAAAAGACCTATCGGATGATGGAACAACTTACAAAAATTAATGCGTAGTTGTTTTCTACTGTACTTACCTGTTCTTTAATAATGTTCCACTGTCATATCCACATCTTTCAGGCACTGATTAATGTCTGTGTGGCAAAATGCTTTCATTCTAATTTAAGTTAAAAATAAAATGTCATGGTTTAGATCCAAGATGTCATGTAGTAGGACATGAACTTACAGCCCAGGTGCTTTCCATGACCAGAGTGGTTCACGGTAGGTCGGCAGAAGTTGTCACCGGAGGTGATTCTTAGATCTTTTTCTATCACCTCAGAGGTCATGAGTACAAAGCACGCCCAACAAACCTGCACCCCTGACATCACAGTCACTAAGGGAGATTTGCTTTACCTTGTGTTCACTTCTGGAGAGCGCGGGCTGGCTCTGGACAGTGTTTGGATGTTCCAAACCCCAAAGCACTTGTAACGCTCATCTGTAGCATTCCAGAAGTACAGGTGGTTTATA
Source organism: Ceryle rudis (assembly GCA_033439905.1). NCBI lineage: Eukaryota > Metazoa > Chordata > Aves > Coraciiformes > Cerylidae > Ceryle > Ceryle rudis. The sequence goes on along the minus strand of JAAGNO010005955.1, from coordinate 12,542 downwards.
GGACTTGAGGACTTTAGAAAAGGAAAGAGATGGGCATGTATTTTGAAGAAAAGGAAGACGTTCACTTCAGTCATATTCTGGTCATGTCAGAAAAGTGCCTGGGAACAGTTCAGCCTTCCCCTTAACATCAACCTTTAGATGTCCCCTGAGTAAGAGGTATCCTAGAAAACACAGCTGGCAGCACCTTTTGTAGTGTCTGTGTACTACGTGGATTTTCTCTGGTATGAAATGATGTGAGGTAAAATAAAAAACTAAAGCCAAACTGGTGGAAATACGCTCATACCACAGATTTGGTTCTTGTTTTAAAGAAAGCTGCAGTGTTTAGTGGCCTTAAAGCACAGGTTCTTGATTCTTTAAAGCTCTCATCTTCTCTAACTTCTGCCTAGGCTGCTGCTTTGAAGAAGTAGAAGGTGAAGAGAACAACACTTGTTGGGCGATGGAGGATAAAATACCCTTTCTCTGGCGATAATACATTAACTGTGTTAAATTCAAGAAGATCTGTTTGTGATTTTCAGTGCTCTTTGCCAGTTGGAGGATTTTGACAGAAAAATGACAATAACACCAGTTTTCAGTTGGGTTTTGATCCATGAAAGAGTTCTTTCTGACAGACAGCTTTTACACTTTATAATAAACACATTTTAATGTTGAATTCAGTAACTCCCAGGACAGTTTATAGTTAGTCTTCTGTAATTTAATGACAACCTCATTCTTAAACGTGAATCCACATCATTACAGGATTCTGGACAAAAACACCAAGGAGGGAGGCTGGGTGGCACCAGTTCAGGAAAGGCTTTTGTCCTCGTGGTTTTCTTGAAGCTTTGCAGGTGGGTTTTGCTTCTGGAAGCCAAGGGGATTTTGCATAAGGAGAACTACTTCGTGTGTGTGCCTTCCCAAAAAATAAAACCCACCCGTGTTCTGTCACTGTTTAGCTCTTCCTGACTGAAGCGTTGTCATATGCCATCTCCAAAGTTGTCAAGCTAAGAACTCAGAAATGTATGCGTGTCTTTTTGTGCATGAATCTGTCATTAAACCTATTAGGAGCTACGTATACATCAGGAAAATATATCATAAGGGTACGTGAATCTTTTGGATTGCAGCCACAATTCTTACTGGTGCCACTAGAAGTCTCAGATGCTGGCTTCATCTGTACTAGAAAATCCAAGCAGCTGCCAGAGATGGTGCCTGTGCTGGTGTGGCCACCCCGCCATAAAATACTGCAATGTGAAAATGTGTGGGAAATAAAACAAATTCAACAAATATTAAATTCTGGAAGGGGTAAATTGGCAACAAATTGCAGAGAGATTTAGCTGTGTGACTCCAATTGCTGTTAATACGTGTCACACAGTGGAAACCTTCCAGCTGCTTTGAAAATGTGTTTCTGAGGAGCTAACATCACGGGGTAATTTTGTTACAACATTTAGAGTAAGTAGAAGGTTTTGGTACCTAACAAAGGTACAGATACACGAACGCTCTGACTCAGGGAGATTGTGGGTGAGATTTTCAGAGTGGGGAAGGGAAGATTAAGGGGAAGTGTGTGGCCAAGTCCTCTTCATTGCTTTGACAGTCTCATTTCATCTGTTTATCCCTGGACTTCTCCGCTCTGTGTTCGCTGTATAGGTCTTGATTTAGAAGTGTATCTTTTATCCGGTACAGTTAGCGTAAAATTGGCTGTTCCCTGTTTAACCTATTACTTTCCAAGTAGTTTAAGTGCCAGCAGACCACGCTGGGGAGTGATTCCAGTGGAAACGTGGCTCCTGCATGTTCACATCCCTCCTCGAGGTTGTTTGGGGAGGGCGGCTGCTCATCGTAACGGAGTAATTCCTCTCAGTATTCAGAAGAGCTCCATTTGTGATTGCCATTAACATTAATTACACTGGTGTGGGTAAATCCTCCTGCTTGGAGATGGGACCGTATCCCTTAGACTGAACGATAACGTTTCAGCGCTTGTTACTGTACGTAGTGGAATTCCAGCAGCAGTTGTGTGGGGAAGTGATGTATGCCACGCATAGATTTTCATCTCATTTTCAAATGCTTTATAAAGCCAGAAGCTCTAACTTACGATTTTGGCTCTCGGTGCTTGTCTGTTAGAACTGACAGATAACAGTTACTCAGTTAAACAGCTCAGGGATTTGAGGGATTTGATAAATTTGAGAAAGTAAAAATCTTTGAACCGGTAAATTACTGCATCTTTTTATGTTGGTAAAAGAATCACCGGTCCATTGATCTGGAGATGAAGCATCTGTCCAGTGATAAAGGAGGAGGAAGTGTGAGGGGGTGCCTATTGTACTAGCAGGGGTGAGGACACTTGGGATTTTAGCCCCAAACAATGAGCTGGTTGCAGGATGTTGCCCCTTCTGTTAAGGCAGCTGATGTGGGAATGGTTTTGCCCCAGTAACTCAGACAACATCCCCAAAATATGTAACCGTTGCTGGTGGCGGTGCCTGACAGGCTGATACGCCCCTCGTACGGGTCATTGGTTGCATTGAACATTAAGATCAGAAGCAGTTACACTGCATCCAGCAGACCTACTTGAGTTAAAACTTCCCAAAATTAGGAACTCAGAACTTGAGGAACCCTGAATTTTCAGAGCTCTCTGAAGTTTCTGAACGGAGGGTGGTGGAACACTGGAACAGGTTTCCCAGGGAGGTAGTTGAGGCCTCATCCCTGGAGATATCCAAGGTGGGGCTCGACGAGGCTCTGAGCAACCTGCTCGTGGTGCAGATGGCCCTGCTCACTGCAGGGGGGTCGGACTGGATGACCCTTAGCTGTCCCTTCCAGCCCAAGCCATTCTACAATTCCATTCTATGATTCTGAGTGAATTTCTTAAAGAAGCTGTGCAGCTCTTGCTTAGTTTTAGTCTCCATTCACCCCAGCAGGCTGTTTCGCTACAATTTCTTGATGCTCTGTGACTGGTCAATTGTCATATAAACATATAATGAATATTTTTACAGTGACAAAGTGAAAGAACTAAGATTTCAATGATAATACTGGCAATTAATTCACTGCAAATTGGAAATTGTGTAGCCATCCTTCCTGCTTTTAACACAAACTTGGAACAGGAACTTCGTTCCCTATCGGTAAGTTTTGGAAATAATTATTTTAAGGCCGTTGGAATATGCTGCTGGTCTGCTTCTACTTCAAGATCTGCTACATTCTGCCAAGACACAAGTCTGGGGACTGGGAGACTGTCCTGGTTTCATGGGGATAGAATGAAAGGCCAGCCAAGGTCTGCAAGCTGTTAGCAGTTTGGAGTCAGCCAGGAGCTTAACCTGGGAGGGGCACAAACCAGGACAGGTGTCCTCAGTTGGCTCCAGGTGTATCCCATCCCATAAACAGCACGCTCAGTACAAAAGGAGCTTTTCTGGGTGTGCTTCTCCTCTTCCTGGAAGGTCTTGCTCATCATCCTGCTCCTGAGGCTCTCCCATTTATTGTGTCCGTTGTACGTTCCCTGCGGTGAGTGTGACTTTATATATTTATATTGACATTAATGTCAGTTTCGCTGTTCCGTTAAGTCTAGTTTTGTTTCACCCTTCTCTTTTTTCTGATCCCCCTTTTTTGCTGGGGGGGGGGGTCATTGGGTGATGGAGCAACTGCTGTAGTTTAGCTTTAGATATGAGCAAAATGGGGGCAGAAGGAGAGATTATGTCTTTGGAAAGCACTGGAGGTTGGAAGGATAGCTTTGTTGGATCCAAATGGAACTGGGGTAGGACTTGCAGAGCTTGAATGCACAAGAAGTTTATGTTTAGAGCTCCTATGGGATGGGCTGTGCTTGCAGATGATTAGGAAGTGCTTAAATCTTGCTGATTTTGTGAGGTTTGGATCTGAAACTAAAACTAAGTCTATATAATCTCAGATCATCTTTTCAGTCTATATATTTTACATGTGTTTTGCAGGCATAAAGTGAATTTTTTTTAGTCTTGGGGAGGTGGGAAGGTGACAAATCTTAATATAGTCTTAATAAAGTCTTAATTCTTGAGTTCTTTGGATAAAAGTATTGTATTTTGGCTCTTTTCTGCTATTCAAGTTACTTTTCCTTGTAAATAAATGAATTTAATTGATTAGGTGAGCAAAGCATCAAGCCAGTCGTGCAGATTCTTGGGCCCTGATACTGCCCAAGAAAAGTGAGTGGAGATTTTATACTTTGCTTGAGTAAGTCTGGAATCAGTTCACACATTCTGTGCAGGTGCTGGTAGGAAGGTTTCTTCTTAAATGTGCTCAGTGAAAAGAGGAGAGGCAGTGGAGCTGGGACGCAACATGGGGGTAACTGAATATTAGGAGTAAAATAATTCCCCCTGATAGCAATCGCACACTGGATCATGTTTTCCAAAGAAGCTGTGGAAGTTTTTTCCTTGAATAGTTTCAGATCCCCACTCTGAAAAACCTCATCTAACTAAAACATATCTGATAGTGAATTTGGCCCTGCTATGAGGAAAAAGAGCTTAACACAGGACCTCCAGGCATTCCTTTGAACTCGGGTTATCCCATGATTAGATCATCTCCCCATAGCATGAGGAATAAAAGCCTTCAATTCTTTATTAGGAGGGTATTTAAAATATATGGTAGTTTGGATTGCTTTGCAATAATTGGTTTCTTAGTTTGTTGTGGGCATAATATTGTGGGAATTGGATTGATATGGCAATAAGGATCCTGGTATTTGGTTGTGTCTGTTGGTATCAAACTTCAGTGTCAAATTAAATGAGAGAGATCTGTGATGGCCCTGTCATTTAATATTTCACAACTACTAATTCCGTGATGCAATGTAATATGACAGATCTTTTGAACTCATTAGTGTTGAAGCAAAATATATTTTATTCATTCAGTCCTCTAATTGCCAAGTAGTCATTTTGGGGCAAAGAGCCTGTTTATCTGTACGGGGAAATGAACAGGACATTTTTGATTCTAGATGAGCACTATAAAGGAGCAGTAAGAAGTGGTGGTGTAATTTAAGAGACTGATAATATGATACAGAGATTTTCACCTCTAGGTCACAGTTTGAGCTTCTCTGAGTTAAAGGGGGGGGGAATGTTATGGTTTATATGAAATGTTAGTGGTCAAGATAAAAATACTGTCTTCATATTAGTCCTAATTTCCCCTTTTTATGTTCTACTAGGAAGGTCAAGGTTGGTGGCCAAAGTGACCTTTTTGCCTTGAAAATAGGATGTGGGCAATAGCAAATAGAAAATGGCTTGTTCTGACTTCTGAAACAGCTCAGATTTGATGAGACTGATTTAATTCCCTAAGGGGGGAATTAATCTTTTATCTGTTCTGTGTCTCAAAAGCTGCTGTTGAATCAAGACCCTAGTTAGTCAACAACCTCTATTTCTTGAGAAGCTTAAAAAAAAAAAACCCCAAAAACCAAACCAAAAAAGCAAGTAGAGGGATGTGATCATGGGAGAGGAGGTGGAGGAGCTACAGGATGTTGGATGTGAGAGAACTCTGGGAGCTGTTGTCAGGACTGTGTGGGATTTGGGAAAACTAAAGCCAGAATTCAGAGCTGCTTATTTCTCAAGTCCTCATTTCAGTCCAGTTTAGGTGAGTGTCCGAAGTCATTGCTGTAGCTTCTGCTGCTGGAATGGTTTTCTCAGACCATATCTAAGATATGAAACAGTTCTCCCCTTGTCTATCCAGTGCCGTTAATGTTATGCCTTCCAGAAGGGCGAGCCAGCAGGTTTTGAATCACAGACCCCCTACTAAACTTGGAGAGACCAGTAATTCCTTGACAGCAGTGCCAGCAGCACTGTGATGGCTTTTACTATGTCGTGGCCTTTTTAAGGTGTGACCAGTGAAATCTTTGTAACCTTGCTCTGGATCTGTGCCTTTGGTAGGTCTGTAAAAGCCAGCGCTAAGGTGAATTGAATCGCTGTTCTCTGAACTCGGGAACACAGAGTGCTTAAGACCCTGGTAATAAAAAGGTAGTAAAATATTTTATTTTAGTCTTTTGGCTTTTTACTATACTTCCTTATCTTGTCTTTCCTCAGATGCTTCCATACCTTGCATGTAGTCTCAGGTCAGATGGATTTTATAATGCTGTGGTGATTTGGGACTTGTTCTTATGAGTTGCTGAATGCCCTCCAGTGCTCATTATAGTTGCTGAAAGTCATCCTTTTACATATAGGCTCTTTATAATGAGAAGTTCAAGCAAAACCAGCAGAGAACTCCTTCTGCCTGGTAAATGCCAGCATTTCAGTAAAAAGGAAAGGAAAAAAGTTTTCTACTTAATGCAACAAGCAGTTTCTACCAGACAAATACAGAGAAATTAACATCATCAAGTAGTAAAATTGAAAATCATGTGAAGTGGCAGAAGTTATTTTTGTTGAATAATCACAGTTGGTTCTTCCACAGATCTCTCAAGCTGATTGAGAGAAAGGTGTTTGTTTTTTATTTCATCAGTACTGAAGTTTTGGCTGAGAAGTATAAAGAGCATATGTTTGACAATGAGCCAAATGGAACTTCCCGAAGGAGGGTTTTGACAGACACTGAAGAAGCTACAGAAAAAGCAGAGCAAGATTCATCATTAGGAGATGAGCCAGGAGCAGAAAGATCCTGAAATGTTTTTATAGTGAGATGATGTGGGAGCATTGGATGAAAAGTATAGAGAGGAGCATTTAGATGAGTGTGAGGGAAGTGGGACATGGAAGCCTCCTTCAGTAGACAGATGAAAAGTGGCTCTGTGTGGGAAGAATTCCAGCCCAAGTTGTCACTGAAAACAAGATCTTAAGGAAAAAAAATTCTTTTCTAACATGCCTTTGCTAAGCCAGTTTCTCACTATTCTATTGTAAAGTTCCTCCATTAGTGTCAGACCTTTTGATTAAAAGGAGTTAAGGCAGCAAAGCAGTATTGCGATGGTATTTTCTAGGGAGCTTGGAATGAGTCTTCTGCATCCACCTTTAGATCTTGCCTTTGCTTGAGCCTTGAATGCTCTGTGCTCTTGAATGCTGAAGCTTCGCTGCCCTGTCAGCAGTTCCCAAAACCTCACACAAGCAAAGTGCTTTTGGATCTTGGGAGCATGTGGGTGAGGCTCAGCACAAGCTGTGGTGGAAATGAGTAAACATGTGAAGACTTATCAGCCTTGTGCATCCCTCCAAAAAACCAAACCAAAACCCTCCAAAAACCAAACCCACAATTAAATGCAGATTCTTTAGATGGATTGAAGAGAGATCGTAGTACGTCTAAATGCATTTTGGAGTTGAGATTTTGTAAAAACGGAGTGCACAGAGGAGAAATCCTGTTGGAAGTTTAGTCTCCCCAATCAAAGGATAAAAAGCTGAATAATTTTTAAAGCTGGAAAGTATAGTGCATTATAATGCAGAAGTAACATCACAAATATATAGTTCCACATCTACTGGTGAGCTACTTATTTTTGCCTGCTAAAAGCTTGCTGTAGCTTTGTACTGCAGAGTGAGTAGGGTCTTTCAGTTCTCTAGCATGTATTTTTTTCCATAAATTAAGTAGCCATCATCACTGTAAGGGTGTTGAGCTTTTTAACTGAAACAGAAACCTTGCTGCTCCTACAGAATGAATAATTTAAGTTGTAAAAACCTGAAAAGCCTCTCTGCCCTCTAATGCAGCTGGAGCTACTCGGGAAACTGAAGTGATGGTCTTCTCATGGAGATCACCTGAGCTACTGAAGATTCTGTAATTGGTCAGCCAGCTGTACCTTTGGAAGATGCCTGGTTTAGTGTTCTCTGTGTATTCAGGAAACCTTTAAAATACTCAGATTTGGAAGGTATTTTCAACAGTTCCCACTCTTTCCAGTTAGTTCTTATGCTGGTCAAAGTTGCAGATCTCTGCTCAGCCTCACCCTTCTGATGAACTGCTGTTCTCACCAGAGGCACCTCTTGGCTCCAGTGCCTAGCTGTGAAAGGATGGGCTGTTTCCATTTCTCTGTTCTCCTTTTTTACCGGAGCCAGATGATCTGTTCCCAGCTATTTCAGAACAAGTTCCAAGCCTGTCCCAGGCTGCCCAGAGAGGTTGTGGAGTCTCCTTCTCTGGGGAGATTCAAACCCGCCTGGACACTGCGCTGCTGGGCCCCCTGCTCTGGGTGACCCTGCTGGATGGAGCAGGGGGGTGGCACCAAATGCTCTCCAGAGGTCCCTTCCAGCCCCTACCTTTCTATCTGGAAGAGATAGCAAATTTGTTTGCAGTTACAAAAGAATTCCTCTATTAAAACAGATTAATTAATGCTATTTAGCAGAGCACTTCCAAAAACAAGGATGAAACAGTACATAGAAAGGTCTGGTTAGTTCAGAAAAGACAGCGTGAACAAATGATACCTGATGGATGAATTAGTGTGATTTGCTGTAATGTTGTCAGAACTTGTAACGGGAGTGTTGGAATGGAAGAAGTGCTTCTGAGTCTGGATTTGCAGTGGCAAATTAGATGTATGAGTGACAGTAGCCTAAATCCAAACTTCATTCAAATGTCACAAATGAGTTTAAGCATCTTGAAGTATGTTAGATGCCAGTAATGGCTTTAAGTTGTATTACCAATGTATAATTTAACCTTAGTGGTTTGGAAGCCAAAGCTCATAGAGTTGTGCCAGCAGTAACCACAAAGTGCCAAAGTTTATTTAAATTGGATTAAGTGATGAAGCTCTTCCTGTCTTTAATATTTTTTTTTCCATGAGCTATGTAGAAGTCATGAAGATAAGTGTTTAGATTTTAATTGTAACCAGTTACATCTCTTCATCTGTACAATCAGCTGAATGCACTGATGACTTTCAAGATGTAGCCTGTGCAGCTGAGATGCAGAGTGCTGCCTAGCAGGGCAGTAATCAGAGTGGTTTGGGTGGGAAGGGACCTTTCAAGCTCATCCTGTCTGTCAGGGACATCTGCACCTAGAGCAGGTTGCTCAGAGCCCTTGGCAACCTCCCCTGGGATGGTTCCAGGGATGGAGCAGTGACCACCTCTCTGGGCAGCCTGGGCCAGGCTCTCACCACCCTCACTGTCAATAATGTCTTCCTTCTCTTGAGTCTCAGTCTCTCTTTTAGTTTAAACCACCACCCCCTGTCCTGTCCCAACAGGCCCTGCTCAAAAGTCTGTTCCCATCTTTCTCACAGGCCCCTTGAAGTCCTGAAAGGCCACCAGAAGGTCTCCTCAGAGTCTTTTCTTCTCCAGGCTCAACACCCCCAACTGTCCCAGCCTGGCCTCCCAGCAGAGGGGTCCCAGTCCTTCCATCATTGCTGTGGCCTTCTCTGAGCCTGCTCCAACAGGTCCATGTCCTTGTACGGAGGACTCTGCAGGGCGCTTCAAGTCTTGTCCTTGTGATACCTTTTTTTTGCACTGAAACCTGAAGAGCTGTTTCTGCAGAGCCTTGTGGCCAAAAGAATGTCAGGGTTAACCTGAGATCTTGCTGGGTGACAGATTTTGGCCTTTTGCTTTTACAGGGAATAATTTAATTGTTTGTTATTTAGCTTTCTTATGTACTTGGTTCTCTTGGCCTAGCTGTGAAATTCTCAGCCATGTGAATCTCTTGGTTTCTGCTGAGACTTCCAGGCTGTGGTTAGATTTATAGGCTGAACTGTAGTTGGTGCACATACCAGGTTGCCCCAACACTGCTGGGGTTTCACTCTCTTTGTTCTTCTGTTGGGAAGCCCAAGTAATTAATGCCTCAGATCCGATGCTGGCCTTGCACTTCTAAAGAGCATTTGAAGCCCCCTACATCCGAGGTTGGCTCTGGACTAGGATGTGTATCTGAAATACACCTTGCCTCAGGTGCTTCCAAACCAAAACTGGTAATGGGGTCAGAAAAGGAAGCATGGAAATGTTTTGGTTTAGGCCCTACAAAAAGTGTCTGGAGTTGTAGTTCAGGCTGCTTTTCTACTTGCTGCTTCACGTTTCCAGATGCAGTTACCATCATTCCTTTTTCATATTGGCCTCAAGTGACTATGAGCACGTTAACATTTTGATAGCCAAATTCCCTGTCTTTGGGTGAGCTCATAATTTCTAGAGCACATTGCTTTTTAATTCTGTACTGGTTGCCGAATGGTTTAGAGGTGCTAAAAATCATTGCAATGGCAAAAATCCCTTTGAGTAATGTGGTAACTGGGGAGTCTCTTTTGGAAGGATTGTTTTCAGGCGTTGACAGGTCTGAGTTGATCCTGACAGGATTAGCTCTCCTGCAGAATGAGGCTTGCAAATACCTGCACTGTCTGTGTGCTCAGATGGGGGTGTCCCCTTGGGTTGTCACCTCTGAACACAGGCTCCTGGAGAAGGCAGGAGTCAGCACCTCTTAAGGGTGTTGTGGAGAACAGGGAAAATGTGTCCCCAAAATGCTGGAACTCACCTTCTGCATACAGGGAAGGACAACTTTTGAGTCATGGAAGAGTTGTTCTTTCTGCTGCAAGATAGAAGTGCTGTTTACTTTGCATCCAAAGAACCTTGAATTCATGTGGTGTTTTGGTGTTATATGTGTCAACCCCTTTGTTCAATTTTTGGTAACTGGAGTTACAGAAGAAATTACAGCCTATTTGCTGCTATAGGGAGGAGAAATCCTAATCTCTTGGGAGGGAAACCTTTTTTTTTTTTCCCCATGCACCTCTTTCCCTGGATGACAAAAGCATGTCTGACAGTGAATCCCAGCCATCCAGGCAGAAAAGTAATTTCCAAGGCAGTCCATTCACATTCAATTCTCTTCCTCTAAAACCAAAGCAATAAATTATGCTGGTGTTTAAGGGATAATCTCTGTGACTTTAAAGAACATAAAGTATCAGAGGAACATCAGTCTGACTGTGCTAAGTGTCGAGTACCTTCTCTACGAGAGTGAGTAACCTAATCTCCCACCGAGAGCAGCAGGAGCTACCGATACTCGTGTCCTTCCACTCAGGCATCTCCACCCGGAGGGATCGAGCTGCAACCGAGGTGGCCATGCCACTGGCTGGGCTCAGTAAGTGCATCATTATTAAGAAGGTGCCATTAGATGAAGTCATTGAACCATTAGGAAGCCTGCAAAAAATGAGTACCCTTTTCTAACCTGAAAAGTGTTGTGGTTTCCCTCTGGACCATCCTCGAGGGAAGATTTCTTTCACACGTGCTGGCTCTGCCAGTGCTTCACTAGCACAAGACTTGTCTCTGTAGCATTTCACAGATCCCTACATCATGCTGAGTAGCTCTCGTCATCTATTATTAATGTGCTTGCAGTTTTTGCCAGGCTAAAAGTATCTGATTATCCATTTTCTTAAGTCCTCCATTACTTTAAGATGCTTTCAAGGTCCGTTCTGCTCTCATTTTGTTAGTTGGGAACAAAGGCTTTTCCAATGTCAGAAGGTAATATATGCTGACTTCTGGATAAGCAAGAAAATGTCTCAGGTTTTGAGGCTGTTTTATTATATAATCACAGAATGGTAGGGGTTGGAATGGACCTCTGAAGATCATGGAGTCCAACCCCCTCCCCACCAGAGCAGGACAGAGTTAGAGCAGATCACTCAGAAATGCATCCAGACAGGTCTTGAAAGTCTCCAGAGGAGACTCCACAACCTCTCTGGGCAGTAAATGTCGTCTCCAAGTGTCATACAGAGTTTTTAATCAGTATTTCCCTGTTTCTTAGTTAAGTCTATGCACAATTACAGTTTTGCATTAGAAATACTGGCTGAGCAGCCTTGACCTGACACTGTCTCCTCGTCAGAAGTGACTGGACACACGCCATGGCCATGCACAATTCTGTTCCTTTCCTGGCTGGTGAAAAAACCACAAGGAGCAGCACTCAATGGAATAAATGAATACATGTGCTTTTTTTATCATCTCAGTAATTTAGATCATTTTGTTCAGTCAGTGGAGCTCAAAGAGCCTGGTTTCAGAAAACTGACCATTTCCTACTGAAATATTCATCTCTGTTTGTGCAACATCTGGCCCCGTGGGTCTGGGACACATCCATAGTAAAATTGATATTATTTTCTACCTCGTGTAGCTGAGAGCTCACGACCTACAGAAGCGTACGAGACTTGCAATACAATGGTACGTTCTGCATCAGCAATGATAGGAGGTAAAGATCAAGCTTTCTATGTGAACTTGTGGACCATCTCCATTAAAACATTGGTTTAAGAGGAAACTACTTCTAAGAGCCAGTGAAATGTGTTCCACGTGGGAGAGCTTCCATCATAACGATGGTGTGGTGTTAACGGCTAGAAAAGCACTGAGACTTTTGGTAACTGCTGATAACAGATCTGTCAATATTTTTTCTTGAATCTTTTCATTGCAAGCTATAAAACTCTGGAGGGTGTTGCCATAGAGTGAAATATTATATATTCTTCTACTACATGATTGTGTTCATAGAATCCTTTGCCTTGGAAGGGGCGTTTTAAAGCTCATCTTAGCCCAACTCCCAAGTGGGGAGGGGCTTCAAGTACTGTTTTATTTGGGGGGGGGGGGGGGGAAAGGGGGTGGCAAAAAAAAAGCTGTTTTTTAAAAGGAAAAAACAGAAACCTACCGGAGGATCCAGCCTACCCATTGATTTCATATTAAAACGAATATATGGAGAACAATTTTTCAGACATTGTGGGTCCTTGCGTGATGCCTTATTAATAACGAAATTGGTGCATCCTAATC
>JAAGNO010005953.1:37376-49146 GCA_033439905.1 Ceryle rudis | reverse complement strand
AAATTCAAATTCTACAGATTTTCACTGAAGATTTCAACATGAAACAAACTGCTCATAGTTTGTGTAGTGCAAACCGACTAATGCATTTTTAACTATAGCTATAAATATAGATAACACCTTCACTGTGAAAAAATGAGAGAGTCTGAATGGCCAAGGGGTCTGCAAGATCCGGCAAGTGGATCAAAAGAAATCCAAGCAACTGAAATAGTCATTCTTGAGCACTTTGCTGCTTGTTCCTGATAAAAAGGCTATTTTTTTTTTTTTTCTATAGTAAACCCTTTCCATTCTGTGTATCACGCTGAAGGGTACTGTCAGTGTGCTTTCGGTGGTGCTCTGACACTGTCACTACACTACATGAAAAGAATTTTATAGTACTGCATCTGTGCCATTTTTGTCCCCAGAATCACCTTTTCAAAATCAATTGCCTTTAACTACAAAGAATTCAGGTGCTGGACATGGATCTCCAAGGGATCTGCCTAGACAGCAAGCCCACAACTGTTTGTGCCATTACAGTTACCAGGCTGCTGGCTGTTACCTTGCTCAGCACCACAGTTTAGGAATGGCACTGAAGAATAGCGGTGGTGGCAAAAAGAGGATGGAGGGCTGTTAGAGCAGGAGGCGAGAGAAGACAGGAAAGTAGTGTAAAAGAACATCTATGTCCATCAGAAACAGACAACTTGTGCAATGTTGGTGCCTAGGAGTGAGACTAGGGCTGCTTGACGCTTGGGGGACATCAGAAATGAGATGAGTACTTCAGTAGTGAAAATTCCCATCCCGAGAGTGAAGAACAGAACTTGATGAGAAATTGAACATGTGCTGAGGTATATAGTGCAGCTGTCAAAACACCATGGTAAAGTTTTACCTGTTTCTTCCACAACAGGAAAACATGGCAAGGTAAGGTTTCTCTAGCTGATATTAGTCTTCAGGTCCAGCAGAAACAGGCATAAAACTGTCTAATCTTAAATGATTCCTATTTCCTAAAATCTTCTGTTTCCAAATCATATACAAATATCCTACACCATCTCCTCACTGATTGTTTGCCCCAAACTCTTTTCTTCAGAAAACCTCTGAAGAAAATTCAGGACCTACATGGTCTTCTTCCATCTTTCAGAATCACACTACTCTTCTTTTTAGAAAAACTCTTTATAACAATACCTTTATCTGACCTCTTCCATTTATATACTTTTACTCCCTTTCAAGCTCCTAAAAAATGTCTTTTAACTAGATTATTTTTGCCCTTCACTTCTTTAAATCTAGCTTTTAGTGCCTCCACTCAAATGTCCCCATCATAGCTGGGGAGTCTCCACTGACATCTTTTTGGCCAAGTCCAAAGCATGCTGGGGGAGAGACCTGACACCATTGTTATGCATGTTCTAAAATAGGAAATGGGAAGAAGGCATGTGGACTGCCCATTCTGCACAACCTGCAATAATTTTTGGAAGATGCATCCTAATCTTGAGGAACAAAGCTTATCTTCAGTCTACTGATGTTACCTAAAGATATGCATCAGAATATATAAATCCTGGCTCCAGTGACAGATGCTCTGCTGTTAATATTTTCAACACCTGAGGTTTACTAAATCAAACATGAATTTGGCCCACCGGTTTTAGAATACTAAACTTTCCTCTGCAAACACTTATGTGGATATTAATTAATCATCAAACTTTGGTGCAGAAATAATTATTTTAGTTCATGATGTAATCCCAATAGACTATGCGCCCCTGTGAAAGAGACAATGAAATCTAAATCACATAAATCAGCTAGCTTAATTTGATGCTCCTCACTGGATTTGTGACAGCAAGTTGGAAAAGGCTTTCTACAGTCTTTTCCAACTACCACAATTTCATAGAAAGAAAGAAAAATTAATAACTTACCAAGACCAATAGGCTCCTATCTCTGTAACTCCATTAAAAATTCTATTTAAGAATTAAGAATTCTATTTAAGATTATACTTGCATAAAAAATTCTACTTAAAATATATTTTTCCTACTATGCCTCTGGTAAAGCAAAAGCAAACAAATATTAAAGAACATACTTATACATATTTAAACATACTTATGCATATTTAATGTGATGATGTTTTTAATGCTGTCATTACTTATTTTGCAGAAATCTGTATTGATTTACAAATGTAATAGAATTCTAAAGAACTCTGCAATTTCCAACAATGACAAATGCTCTGTTTACCATTTCTCTCTCTGTGAGGATTTAATGTTATTTATTAAGTCTTACCTTGTGTCTGAGCAAAGGAGAATGTTAATCAGAGATTCTTGCTCTGAGGCAGAATCCCAGTAAGACTTTCACCATAGAAGTTGAACTTTATCCTGTTTGTTGTGTTTTATGCACTTTATTCATTAAGAACTTGAGAAAGGCTATGGAGTCAAATAAAAGTTCTGTTTGGAACACAACCCTCTATTTATGTTTCTTGTCACATCTTCAAAAATACTTCATATATATCAGAAAAATACTGTTTAAATGCAGTTTACATTGAGACTAGAGGCTCTTGATTAAAGATAAAATCAGAGAAAAAGTTCCAGTTTGATGAAATCAAAATCTCTTCACTTGCTCATGAGAGAGATGGGCCAAAAATTTTTTAAATGCCGTAGCATTAACTCCATTTGATTTCTATCATCCTGACATTTGAGATCAGTTCTCCAGATGAACCTTTCACTGTCATGAGCGGCAACATTATTAGATTCAAAAAATACATTTTTCTGGTTTTACATCTGATCTGGGGCAAATCCTCAAGGGACTAGCAAGATAAAAATGTGAGGATATGATTCACACAGAAGCCTATAAAATTACAATTTGATGAAAGAAGTACAAAGCATGATGTGATGATAGCAGTACAAAGCATGATGAAGAGAAGCAGAAATTACTGGCATTTTGTGCGTATTAGATAGAAAGAAAAAGTTACCATCAGATGCACACACCAAAATTTCAAAGGAAGCCATGAATGCACAAGCAATATTTGAGACCCAAAATGACATTTTGCTTTTTACTCATTTTCTTTATGGCAACACTTTTGGGATCATAAGTGTTTCAAGGTGTGAAAACATATGTATAAATGAATATTTTTTAGAATATATATAAAAGAAATCACATTAGGCATACTCTGTCTTTAAATTTAGGCAGATCAAAACCCCAATTCAGTGGGCTGATGAGAATAAGAGAGCAGTAAGCCTGGATTTCAATTGAGACCAGAAATACTTTGCTTACAGAGCCAGTGATTCATATTTTTTCCTGGAGTGTTGCCCATTCTAGGATTTGCACACTTCTTTGGCCCCCACAGAGGATTAGCCAGATGTTTAATACCACATGTGTAACACACCTGCTTCATGCTGAAGCATTTGGCTTTTGTGGCAAATGAATGGGAGGAGGTGGGGAGGAACAGTGGGAAGGAAATGAGGATTTTCGATATTCATCACTCAGGGCCAGGCACCCTGATGAGAAACTCAGATACCTCCAGAAGCAGGAGACAGTGGTTACTGGATAGAAAACTTACTACCTCCTGACACTACACAGGGGAGCTTTACTGTGGGACAATCTAGCTGCCAGTTATCCTTAGAGAGGGGAGAGGCAAGGCTAGAAGCTAACCAACACAAAGGAACAACAGTTGTCAAGATTGAGCCTGTGACTGGGGTAGGTCTTGCTAACAGGAACTCTAGGTTCCAGTATCTCTGGTATTTGGGATGTATTCTTTTGCTTTAACAGCATATCAGTGAACTGCTGAGTGAGAGGCTGAAACACTACTGACAGTGGCAATTCATAGACAGCTTTCTGAGAGGAAGAAAATGTGTCATTCTTCACCAGTGATGGAGGGCTGAGCTGGAGCATGCTATGTATAATAGTTATGCTACAGAAGCCAGGAATTCAGCCACTAACAAAGGCTGGGAAAGCATATTCATATTTGTTTGATGAAGTTTGGAAGTATAAATTTAAAGTTAGTGTGATTTAATTAAACATATATAATATCAGGGTGAAAGTTGATATAAAACAACAGTTTATCTACTGCAGCATTGTTCAGAAAAAAAGTATTCTCAATATTTAAAATACTATATTTCTACAGTAAATATTGTAGAATATTTTCAAATATTGTAAAAAACTTTTTAATATTGTAAAAACACTGTAATCTACAGTATTTCCCACCTACACTAAACATGTATTCTGCAAAAAAGCCTGACTGAAAACCCAAGACTGTGATCAAGTCAAAGTATTTTCAAATTGAAGAGGTTTGGTAGGGCTGATATTCATCAGCCACACATTGCCCATGGAAGAGTATCTAGAATTTCTTGTGAGCTGAAAACTTGGTTGGTTTTCATACTCTAATTACTGGAGTGTTAAATTGAGATTTTAAGCAAAATTGCTCTTAACACATCTGGAAAAAATAAGCATGCTGGAACCCCTGTCTGTTCCTATAAAACAAGCACTAAGATAACATATTTTAATACTTTTCTTGTTTATGTAACTGTAAATACCATATGTGTTCAGTAATATTTTCAGAAACTGTCTTGTTTGTGAGTAAGAACAGAAACAGTGATAGCCTGAGTCCTCAGCCTTTCATATGAGTGATCCAATTCAGACTGATTAGCTCCTGCCTTTACAAGAAGAAACTATCTCTTCTACAGCACATTGGGTGGCCTATGATTCCTGGTATTTTGACTGCCTGGCACCCCACACAGTGTTACAGTCAAGTCCCTGGACTAAATGTGCT
The DNA here is from genome assembly GCA_033439905.1 of Ceryle rudis. Classification (NCBI taxonomy): domain Eukaryota; kingdom Metazoa; phylum Chordata; class Aves; order Coraciiformes; family Cerylidae; genus Ceryle; species Ceryle rudis. Next base: position 44,432 of record JAAGNO010005953.1, on the reverse strand, counting down.
AGTAAGAACTACATTTGCATTTTCTGTGCCTTTGCTGAGCAAGTACAGGGCATGATTTATAAACAGAATTAATCTGATCAAAAAAGCATCATGTTATGGACACTCAGAACAGAAATCATGAAGTTACCAGGGTGAGATATTAGCCCAGATACTGGTGCCAAATTCCTTTTCAAAGAATGAACAATCAAGTGCCTCAGTAAATTCATACAAAATTTCACATCTTTTTTGGAAGTTTAAGTTTTTCATCAAATACAGAGCCAGTTGAAACTACATTGCATCAGAAAACCTTCTATAATTACACAGAATATTTAGATATGTCATATGTTATATAAGAAATTACTCCCCTTGCAGCTCAGCAGATTGAACTGGCCTTTAGGTTTCATTTACAATGATCCAGAACACTGGTAATTAACTTGCAAATCCAGTCCATGAATATACAGTTGGATGTATCTGCTATTTTGAGGACGCATACTTAAAGCAAAGAGAGCATGGAAAAGGGCACATTAATTTTTCTGTCATGTTCTGATAGCCCAGAATATCTAAGAGATTGCTTTTGTATATGGACAAATACACTTACTTAAGAAAGGCAGCCATATGGTTAATGAATAGTCGAAAGAGGACATGGGGAGATATACCATTTGAAAAGATTAATAATTATGATTTTGTACCACTGCTATCTCCTAGTGATAATATGAGAAACTTGTTTTCAAAGTTTCCTATAAACTTTTGAAGTTTAGCATTCACTTTAGAAGTATATTTTCTTTTTATCTGGAAAAAAACTTGATGGAAAAAAACTTGATGGGTGCCAATATCATACATTTTAATACCCTCCTCATTCCCCAATCCCCTCTCTCATGCAGTAGATCTCTCTAAAAGCCAGATTCTGCAAGGTACAGAATATGGTGGCCAGCCACCAACAAAATGCTTAAACTTTTACTCAGCTGTCACTGAAGCCAGTGGGATTTAAATGTGTTTAAATCCTTTGCCAAGAAGGGAGCTTTGCAGAAATAGGACTCATATGCAGTGTTGTTAAGGAGTTCATTCCAACTTCTTTTACTTATTCAAGAAGTTTTATTTATTCACTCTATTGTCTACCCTCCTGAAAAAAAAAAAAAAAAAAGGTAATTAAAAACTGCTTTAAATGGTTGTTTAAGTAATGATATGAGTTGTGGGGACAATAAAAAGCAAGACTTGTACATATCACCCACTCTGAAGAGCATAAGTGCTAACTTAGCAACTTTAACTGAAAATTATGTAAACCAGATTAAAAAAAAAAGATAAAGTGCCACTGAAGTTGCGTATTTTCTTTGTGGACACTGTCAGTGGCAGTGAATCCAACCTACACAAGCAAATGGTGATGATTACGGTCCTAATACACATGATTGAGGATAGGCAGATAAGCAAGTTGATCTACATGTACTCTGAGACACTGAACAAAGTAAAGTCTTCAGGCCTCTTACTCAGTTTGCTGAATAAGGAGTAGATCAGTTTTGGGTGATGATCCTGAGAGGAAAACAATGGGGATGTTGAAAAATTTCCATCTGAACTGAAACCATGAGTGTAGAGAAAAGGAAGAGGTAGGTGTGCTAAAAGCTCTGGTTACCTTTTACCCAAAGAAAACAACTCACTGGATGTGACTGTGAAGGATGATCTGCTTCATGAGAGAGACTTCAACAGTAATGTGTTCCTCTCGAGTCTGAAACAAAATAGTACCGGAAAACACTTTTGTCCTGGACCACTAATCGATAACAGAGTGCTGAACCCAGTGAGTCAATATAAACTAGAAATTAAAATTTTCTAATTTATTGTACTGAAAATTACCAACTCAGTGGAGCCCCTGTTTTAATGATGCATTTGAATTTCTCCCAACAACCATCAACGGCTAATTGCTCATCTTTATCAGGGCCCTGCCCTACCTATATTTGGTTAACACCTCTATTTCCCTGTTTCTTCAGGTACTAATGGCCCTGACACCTTTTCCCCTGTTAATAATAAGATCCTTTTCTCTTTTATGTAAGCAAGGTCATTTTTCTGGTTGAAAGATTTTGTTCAAAGTTATACCAATTGTTCTCAGCCTGAAGAGAAACCTGTTGTTTCTCTTTTAGAGTTTAGAAGAATGGTTTGCATGTCTGATAGTTTGCTTTTTTTTTTCCCAACAGTATCAGTTAGTATAATATGGGATGTAACCTCTCCCAACAATCCTTTTCTCATTCTAGTCCAAAGGGACTTTAAAATTCATTCAAGTACTCTTGCTGAATTACAAGTACTATGCCTGTAAGAAATGGATACCTGCACTATTTGTTTGTACAATTATCGCTGTATCTAATGGCAGTCAGTCACTGTGCAGACACTATCTGGACTGACAGATGAAAAAGCTTAAAAAAAATATAGGGACATTAACATTCCTAAAAATTGGCCAACATGAAAATCATAGAGCCATTTGGCCATGTAAACCAGAGATAAACAACTGCAAACAGATTTTCTTTTGTTTATCACTCAAACATTCTTTATAGAAGATGAAGATCTCATACATGGTTGGTTAATTCAGTATTATTTGTACATTGCTTATGTTTTTAATAGTCCTGTATAATGCAAAAACTGGTAAACTGAGTATTTTGAAAAATACAACATTACAGAGCCTACACTTCATGTACATGTATTTTAAAACAAAAACAAAACCCAAAACCAACCACAGTCATAAGCATCTTGATATATTTTTACTGTTAGACAAGAAGTAAATGTTCAAAAAAGAAAAACAGAATTAAACACAGCATCCCCTTTGTAGGTAGATACATATTATAACTCTTCAGGGCTTTTAAGTTTAATAGCCAAAAAGCTAGGTATGTAGACTTTTCTGTGAGAGTAGCTCATTACATCAGTGATTGTTCCAGTTACAAACTACAGACAGTCATGGTCACAGCATTTTCTTTCTGCTTCTTAGTGGAAAATCCTATTCTATTGATCTATTCCTGGAAGCACTTATTCCACAACATTTTAATTCTATAGCAATTAAAAGGAAAGCAGAGGTCTTGTGTCATACCCTTCCCTTCTCTTATTTCTCATTTGAGGCTAATGGTTTCTGCTAAATGGTAAGTTTCCTTTTAGTTTCTTCTGTTAATCATAATCTGAATAGCAGTACACTTAATAGCTCACTGGAAGCCTGTTGGCTGAGTTCCTATTCTGTACTGTATTGTAATGTCAGTCTGTATGACTGCTTTCCCAGGAATGTGCACAGAACTCAAATATTTACACATGAAAATCTAGTAAATCTCATAGCTGCCTGAGCAAACATGACCACAGTACTGAAACCTCCCATGACGGGGTTTTTTTTAGAAAATGTTCCAAAAGAATCAGATTCAAGGTGTAACTTTATCTGACAAAACACTCGAAGTTCATGGAACCATAAACCAACACTGGTCTTGTGCTTATTCAAAGGCTGTATTGGTAGGCATTGGTAGGTATTTGCCATTCTATTACTTATTATGCATTTGTGACACCTTTTTTTATTATGTATTTGTATTATTTTGAATGAATTATACATTACTGTCTCACTGTTGCCCAGACCCAATACAGCTTTTCCATTTGCAGAAGGGAAGATAGGAAATAGTGTAGAATTTCAAGACTACATCTGTCATTTCCATGAAAATATTTACTCCTTTTCATTTCCCTTTCTGCTTTCCGCCTCTTCCCTCCCCTCCCTTCCCCTCCCCTCCCCCTGATTTCTGCCATAGGTGGATACTACACTAGCAGTAATTATTACCAGTAATTTTTTTTTTCCTGGGTACATGTTCTCTCTGTCACTGAAGAACCTGGATACTTTTAAAAGCTCTGGGCATAAGGAGAAGGAGAAGACAGTAACATTATGTGACTCATTGATCAATACGCCTCATCGCTAAGGCTTGTAGCCAAAGCTACTATTATTCCTATTACACAAATACTGGAGCTTCCGAAGCACCCTGTGGAAAAGTGCCATATTCTCAAACAGTGAGACCTGCAAGGCTTGTAAGCCATTGCATGGTCTGAATGGATAAACTGTACAGATTCTGGTGATAAAGGTGACATGATATTTTACATATTGCAAGCTGACAACAGTGCTGCAATGAGGAACAACACATTTTTAACATCCTACAATTCCTCAAGGCTAACTCCCTACCAGTGATAGTCTCTGTGCATGACATAACACATTTTCTTTCCAGTAGATAGAAACCCTTGCAGTTATGAGTAATGAATTCCTGGCAATTGAATAATAATTGCTCCCTACACTAATTCATTAGCATCAAAGTCCATGGAATGAGTTCCTTGCTGCTGTGAACAGGTGTGTGTGTGGGGGAGGGGGAATACAGAGAGGAAGAGGAAGGTGATGCTATTCACTCAGGTATGTGTGTGTGTGTACGTACATGACTATGTCTACAAGGATTGCTTGGTCATTAGAAAATCCTCAAATATTCAAATTCTATAAAATGTATCTTTCTATAGTCTATGAAATGTACAGTAGCTAATGATGAATGAATACTGGATATAATCAGCCATGGAAGTGTCTGATTTTCTTATTTTCTCAATAGGTTATTTAATAATTTATGTGTTTTCTGTTTAAAAATATTTTCTCAAGCATAATAAAAAGTGCTACAGCATGCTTTTTATCCTTTTCTGCTATAATATTAGAAATAAATCTAGGTAAGCATGAAGACTACTTTGTGGTAGACAGTTCTCCATTAAGTCATTTATTTGCACTATATTTGAAAAGCCCTACTAACATTTGCAGCATGAGTCTCTGATCATTACATCTTATAGATTCACAACAGTATTTTGAATTGCTATGGTTAAGTCTCTGAAGAAAATTAATCGCTTTTATTGAAAAGGTAATTAAGCTTGCTTGTTACAATTTTCAGATCTGATTGGAAAGATGACAAGACTAACAAGTATATCTGAAGTTTAAAAAATTGTGACAATATAGCTTCATTTTTTCTCTTTAGCTTCTGATAAGTTGATAGAAAAGTAACTTGCTTTAGGGAAATATCACACACTGTTGTAATAAAGATATAAAGCATCCAGCTCTGCATGTATATTTATACTTATGTGTTCTATAAAATGTATGTCTTGAGAGCTTATAAAAACTGAAGGACATATGATTGCAAGATTCTTGCATGATTATCAGCCAGGGCCTTTTGTAATTTCATTTTTTTAATGGGTCAGCTACTGACGGAAATAGTTCAAAAAAACATTTTTACAAAAGTGCTGACAGGTATTTCCAGTAGTAATATATGTGTGCATATAGATACATAACTATGCATGTTTATAAATATATGAATGTCTGTGTATATGTTTACATACAGAGAGTCACAGAGATGCACTAAGGTATATAGTGGTTTGCAGTGCCTATTCACACTCAAGTATTTTGGCTCCTCTGTCAACAGTAATGTGGCATAAGACTTCTGAGTCTAGATTCAGATATTTGCCTAATCAAATTGTCTACTTTTAGGTTACAGAGAAGACACCTAAAAGTAACTTCAGAAATAATTTTATAAGCATTTTAGAAGCTGAATAAGTTTATGATCATATTTTAGAACCTGAGTCTGGAAAGCTTTTATGTCTTCAAGTCCAGCAAACAATTGAGTGATAAATATATTGCACCTTGGAGACAGAAGAGCTGTGAACTTTTCAAATGCTTTGGGAGCAAAGTGATTTGTCAGAAACAATAAAGAACTTTAATATGTTATCCAACCTGAAGCAACTGCTCTCTGGGTGAACTTTTCTAAAAATCACACTAAGTCTGTGCTAAATTAATCCACAGAATTTCAAGACTGTAGTACTGGAGGTGAATATGACCTCATGCATCGAAAGCTGTGATGTACCCTACATTTACAATCTAAAGACTCTTACTGACAATTTTAAAGCTCAGAACCTTTCAGCACTGTTTCTGATGGGTACATGAGGATATACATCTTATGTAAGAGAAAATCTGCAGGAGACAAAAAGCTTTTCTTGACAGGTGGAAATGTGCCATGAGTTAGGTTATTTTTTATGTTACTTTGTAAGAATTATTAAAAGTCAATTCAAGAATGCTGTTTAATTATGTTAAATGTGGAAAAATTTATCTTCACTTGCCACATGTTGAGTGCTTGATTCTGAATAAGGAGAACACCTCACGCCATAGAAGTTCCTGCTTTCCTGACCTGCAAAGCACTGTAGACAAAGACCTCTTCTTAGGAGTTACCACTGCACAGTTGCTCTGTTCCTGTTTTATCCCTAGACATCTGAGTCTACAATGTAGGCTTGAGACAGGAGACTGGGTTATAAATGTTTAGGATACATGTCTGTTTCATTATGACTGCTCAGTTTATGTTCTCTTAGTCCATTTGAACCTACCTCAGCCCAGATAGCATATCGCTTTTCAGGGACACAACTGCAGTTAATTACTCCATTTCACCTCAATGTGTGGAAAGTTAGACTTGATAAAGACAATTTTAACTTAAGTAACTGTAAGAAAAGGCAATAATAGACCCCCATTCCTCATTGCAGTGTCAAACCTCTAGTCTTCCTCAAAATTGCATATTTGGTCACATCTCACAGAAGCTGTGTCCTTTTGACAAGCTCAGTGAGAGTTATATTAGAGAAAACTTTCTACTGGTGATTTCTCTTTGGTGTCATTCAGAAAACTGGATCTAAGGTTCCAAAGGGTCCAGCTGGATGTATGTCACTAACTGCTGAAACTTACAATATATACTCCTATTTTCTAGACTTGTAGATAGATACTTCTGAAAAAAAAAAAAAAATTCCTGATGATAGTACTATGAGTGATTGCTTTTATTTGTTTATAATTACTTTCAGAAGTTCCTATCATGAATTAATGACTGTGGTCATAGTACAAGCCTGTAATATTTTTGCTTTGATGCCCTGAACTACACTGGATGGGAAATCTCACTGAAGTCACTAGAGCTGCTTGTTTGTTAAAGTACTGCTCACTGTGAGGAGAACCACTGATCTGAGCATACTAGAGATAAAAACAGGAATGCAAGTTTGTTTTTTTTGTTTCTTTTTTTTTTTTTTAAGTTTATA
>JAAGNO010005953.1:14593-37276 GCA_033439905.1 Ceryle rudis | reverse complement strand
TTTACTTTGTTAACTATAGTTTTGCTCATTTGCCCACATAAAACATTTCAAGACAGTTTGTGATCTCAGAAAAAGGCTAATACACTCAAATTTAACCAGCAGCAGCACAGGGACTTCAGACAGCGAACATCCGTTATGAAAGCATATGGATTTTCAGGGAGTATGTCTGCGTTTAACTCCTGCTTTGTGCATGGCCCTTTGCCAGACTGAGTCCTTTAGTCATCTTGCATGGGCTAAAATGCACCCCATCTCTCTTCTGGGGCATGCACCAGGGCTTTTTTGAAGAGCAGTTTGAGCCAGTGGAGGGGATGACCCGGGTCTCAGCCTAGCATGGAGCAGGGGCTCAGCTGAAGCAGACAGCTGGACCTGGGAGTCTGCAACTGGTCCAAGCTGCAGAGATCCATTTGCACACAACCATATGCCTCATCCTTCCAAAGAAAGGCTCCTTTCCCCTCTGATGAAAAAAAACCACACTGAAGACAAACAGGGCCAGTAACTTCTCTTTCACTGTGTAACCTATACCAGTATAGTTCAATTATCCACCGAAACTGGTATTATCTCACAGCATAAATTCTGACTAAACACCCACTGAGTAAACATCCCCAACTGTCCCACTTTGTGGAATTTTGGCAACAGCAGAATATTACAAATTAGTAGACCTGCCTGCTGCATCCGCTTCCATCTTCACTGTGAAGAGCCAGCAGTGTCCTGCAGGACTCCTCCCGTCTTTGCCCTCTCTGCTTCCAGCTATAAGGGATGAGCAAAGAGAGGGGAGAGGCACCTGTGGATCTAAGCATTATCTCACCCTCCTAGTGAGAAAGGACAGAGCCAAGAATCCTTTTCCTCATGTATTCTTGACCAGAGTATGTACCTGGTTGTTTCATGTAGAAAAAAAAAAAGGTCCTTTTGTTTCTTGACTGCTGCCTGTCTCTTTCTGAGTTGGAGGTCATGGGTTAAGGAGGAAGGTGTATGTTGGCAGCCTTCCTTTGCAAGAAGAGAAGTGAAAGAAACTAGCAGTGAAACAAATGGACAATCCTAGTAAGGAAGATGGGCTCAGCCTCATAAATCCATGGTGGTGTGATACGCACCTGGATGTCCAGGGACCATCACAGCTCTGTGTTTCCTTTCCAGCTGTCCATGCCTCCGGGTGCCTGTAGAGACACCTACTGCTGTCTCCTCTAGGCTCTGGTAGGCAGAGCAGCCTGGCTTGCCCACTTCCACTGTCATAAAATAAATAAAGGCGTGCACATGCTTTTCTTTTGTTTTTAACTCTTTAAAATGAAGCTTGAAACAAAGCCAAATGTTTTCCTTTTGTAAAAAAAAAAAAAAAAAAAAAAAAAGCAACAAGCCAACCAAACAAAAAACCCCAAACAAACAACAAATCAAAACACCATGTTTTAATTAATTTAGATCCACTGCTCATGTTAGTCTGATGACAGGAATGTAAACATGAAATAACACATTGAGATAAACTACTAGTATTAGAGTTTGTACTACAAGCAGACTTTCGGGTTTGGTAAAATACTGGCATGTTGATCTCTCCCAGTTAATATATATGGACTATGATAATGCAATGCTTCCAAAAATGTGTATCTGCAATATCTCCAGCCTAACCACCAGTCTTCTACAGGATATAAAAATGAATAGAGTATAATTCATATATTAAAAGAAGACCTGTATTTTCTGATGATATATTTTCTTTAAAAAAACCCCAACAATCTAATGATACAAGTGAAGAATTTCTATTTCATTATGTCACCTATTACTTTTCAAGTATAATCCTTAGCCACTAGGAAAGATACTCATAGGTGCACATGGGTAGGTTAGTGCACAATCTGTTAAGCAATTTGTACACCAAATGTATTAGTCTCAGGATAAAACAAACACGCCTAAGCAATGCATTAACAACAACAAAAAAAAAAAGTAGAATGGTGCATGTAAGTGAAAAACAGAAACTGGAATTGTAAAGATCATTGGTAGTAGATACCAATTCTATTTTATCCAGCAAGAGTTTGCTGTAAAACATGCAACCCAGTTCTTCCCCTTTCCAAGTGCAATTAAATTTTCTTTTATTTCCTCAAGACCAGGAAAAAATCTGCAGCTTCTGCTGCCATATACTTTTAAGAAGATCTTCAGTCTTTTCCACAGGGCTGGTGTTCTCAGGAGGAGGGCAAACAGACTTGATCTGTAGTAAAAGCAGCATCTTCTGCTTGTTCTCCGGGTACCAACAGGAAGAGTCAGGCTGGTATCAATAACAAATTCCTCTGTGAGTGTCTCAACCCAGATTTTGTAAGGAACATACAGGCACTTGTCTCTGTGAAAGAGACAGTGTGAAGGGTGTAATGTCAAATTTTCGTACTTCGGAAGAAAATATAAGGAATTACTTATACACCTGCATTAGGAGTTGTTTAATAATGAAATACAAATCATATGAGAAACAAACCCAAGGAAAATCTTAATAAAATAAAAATATCATTACAAGCTTTACTAAAAGTAAAGACTAAGAAATAGCAGAAGTATATGGGAATAAATAAAGTAAATATAACATGGAAAATGTATTAGAATTATAAAAGCCCTGGGGAAAGTTGAATAAAAACATTAGATAAAAGATAAAAATAGAAGCAAGTAAAATGAGAAAACAGATAAATTAATGGATAATTGAAGGAAATATGAAATCTTTAAAGTTTTCCCTGGTTCAGTCTTCACAAAAAGACTAACTGTGACTAGATGTTTAACTATATTATTCTTAATGAGCAATTAGGAACACCAGAATAGAATAATCAAGTTGAATTCTAGTCTTTGGAACCTGACAAGCATTACCCTAAACTACTTAAGAGAGTTAGTCAAATCAATCTGGGGTCTTTCATCTGGGAGTTCAGGACAAAATGATGGACTTCTGTGGGAGGTGACTAAGTTATAGAAAGTCAGAGAACAAGCCTGGGAGGGTAAAAGGGACACAGGGAACACAGAAGATTCAGCTTTCCTTTGATAAAAAGATAACTGAGGCAAATTATTAAACAATGAATTTGTATTCACCTAAAGACAAAACACAGCCAACGTGATTTTTTCAATAGCTCATGTCAGTGTAATTCAATTTCTTTGACAGGATAACAAGGTCTGGGAAAATAATAGATGTCAGATTCACATGACACTTATAAACCAATTGGGAAAATATGGTCTGAATAAAGCTGCTGTAAAATCTTGCCCAGAAAACTTGTTAATAACTTGTTTGAGAATGGATAGGATATATTACATAATGCTCTTCACAAGACTGACCTGATAACATTCAATATTTCAAACAAAAATTTAGATGTACTTAGAAAGTTTGTGAATGACAACAACTTGTGAGGGATTTCATTTTAAAAAGCATGATTGGAATTCAAGCAGATCTTGAGAAAGTGGGGTCTCCTTCTCTGGAGGCATTCAAAACCCGCCTGGATGCATTCTTGTCTGACCTGATCTAGGTGATCCTGCTCCAGTAGGGGGATTGGACTAGATGATCTTTCCAGGTCCCTTTCAATCCCTAACATTCTATGATTCTGTGACAGATCTGAATACAGAAATACACATAGGACTAAACATGGGAAGGACAAATCAAATGCACAAGGAAAGGATGGAAAATAATGTATTGGGAAGAGATATTTCAGAAAGATGAGATGCCATGTCAGAAAAGGATATTACTTCTATGAACATTTATGATACATAAAGCCACTTGTAAGACTTGAGAGTTAATTATGTCATTATATTCTGTTATGACATACTGAAATGAAGTCCACATCTAGTGTTGGTGCACTCAGTATAAGACAGATACAACACAATGGGATGCAGAAGAGAACTCTAGACATAGACAAAAAAAAGGCTAAAAATAAACCAAGAATTATGAAGAATGATTGAAGGAAGGGAAATAAAAGAGGGAACTGAGGGCAGAATACATTAAAAAATATAAATAATTAGTCTTATTCACATACACTGAATAGGGGAGAAGAAATAATTGCTTTCATTCCAAGAAAGGGAGATTTAAACTTCAGGTATAAAAAAAATCTGTAATAGTATTTACGCAATGGAACAAGTTACGTTGGAAGGTGTTAAAACCAACATCGCAGGAGGATTTTGAAAGATATGCCTATCAGGGACATTAAAAAATAATTGTGGATTCCCATGCTCTGGGACAGAATTACTGCTAGATGTCACTTTCCCTCTGCATTTCTTTAACCATATCAGACGCTGACCAGAATCTAAGTTTCTTACCTTTTCAATACTTATCTGTGATTTTATTTTCAGAGAAGCAATGTAGCCAGTTAGTCAACTAGCTGCCTGTGCAACTGGAGGTTATTAATAACCATTCATAAAACCTTGCCTACTTTTCAGACAATAGTCTGAAATATGTATGCTAAGAAATGCTTACCTACAGGTTAGGTAATGTGGTATTGTAAAATTTATGAAGTGCCATAGATGTAAAAGTGACATACACATTGCATTCCCGAAGAGATTGCAATTTAACAGCTCCATTGTACAGGCAACAAACAGGTTCCAGAGCCTGATTAAAGTGTATCCTTTGCCTTGAGTTCAAGAATTTCCCATCATATACATTCAACAGGCCTCTAGTTCAGTTATAAACGCATAAATTTTTAGGGAATAGTAAAAAACCCTTAGATTTATCAAAATAAACCAAAAAATCTAGCATATGACATTTAAAAAAAAAAAAAAAGAAATTAAACTGTCAAAAGCTATAAAACAGTACAAGAAAGATCAGCCAAAGCCAGTATATATAAAGTTTATGGTGAAACACTTTCCAATGGAGTAACGCCTAATAATATTTTAAAAACATTTGTGTGTGGTTTAATATATTTCACTTTTTTTGTCAGATTTATGTGGTCTAAAACACCTCAGTTCAGGGTGGTCTGTAGATTTCAAGGAAATCAACATAGGAGTAAGCACTACCTTCTTTATAATTCTTCAAATTTGGATTGAGCTGCTGTTGCCCCAAATGCCACTAGTCACCATGCAGGGAAAGAAAAGCATCTCAAAAAGTTTGTATGTAAGGTCTCAGAAAGTTTTTGTCCTAGACCAGCCTCAACTCCAAGAGTCACATCTATCATTCCTATAATTCATCTTTACACAGAAGTCTATCACAAGTTAAGTCAGACAGAAACTCCTCGAATCGGGATTGTGCAGGGCTTTGTTCTAAAGGCTCTGGGATGACCTTCCAAAGAAAACAATTTAACCTGGATGAATTGTGGATGAAGAGATGCACTGCACCTGAAAGCGTATGAAATTCACAGCCCAGCCAAAAATACTACTTTTCCTCCTGTTTACCAGACTCCAGACCGTGTCCTCATAGTCATGTGCAGAGATATCATACAAAATGATGCTGATCTGATGCACAGTGCACATCCCGACCTCCTGGAAAAATTGAGTGCTTCTGACCAGTAAAAAGCTATTTATGCAAGTGTAGATGAGATTTGCATGTTCACCATTTGTGTGAGATTGCACAGAATGCTGTAGGGAACAGTGAGTCAGATCCTACTTCTGTAGCAGGCAGAATCTATTTCACCAGTCTTCACAGGCAAGACTTCACCATACAAATTAGTGACTTCAGTGACCTGTATAAATTTAAGAGTGCCTTCAGGTCAGTAACCCTGCAAGTAATAAACATATGTAAAGCACTGTTCATTCATGCCTAAAACCTTCAGTCTAAACCCGGATCCAATTAGTAATAGCTAAAAGGATTTACTTTTCCAGCTTGTAAAGGCACCGGAACTGAGTTAAAAAAAATTAAGAGTAACAGGAGTAGTAAAAACACAAAATAAACCCTTCTGTTAATACTGTTCTTCAGGGTGCAAATCAAACAGGAAAAAAAAAAAATCAGGAAATTAGAAACATTTGGTGCAAATTCAGTTCAACCTCCTTGTACATAAATCACAAATCCTATACTGAGACATTATTTAATTCAAAAGATCTCTGCATCAAATAGTGGACCAGACTGAGGATACTAACTTAAAAAGCACACATTTAATATTTTGGTTTAGTCCAATGATGGCTTACAGCCTGTGATATTTTTCCTATCCTGAATATAAAAATACTGAAGTATTTGTGGTTTATTTCTTCCCCTATAATAGTTCATCTGTTTAATAGTGAGTAGTGCTCTCTACAAAAAGCAGGAATAGCATGGATTCCCTTTTACAACTATGTAGAGATATTGCAATGTAAAGTGTCAGCATAATTAGAAAATCTAGCATGTGGCACCTTGCTCTCACTCAGTGTGACCATTGCGAGGTTTGAACTTGCAGTCTACAGCAGTAGTTTTCTGCAATTTAAATTAACTGTTCATCTGAATAATTGGCTGTTGTAATGTGCATTTAGTGGCCACCAAGAAGGCACCTTAGGAATTTCAGGTCCTTTTTCCAAATTTATCAAGATCTTAACCTCCAGGTTTCTGCAAAGGAATACTAAAGATCTAGTCTCTTTACTCTAGGGAAATTGTAGTCAAAATGGACCAGACCACTCTAAAGAAGCTGCCCAACTCTTTTATCTGAATTTGTTTCTAATGTTAATAACAATGAGAAAGATTAGCCTAAGGCAGACACCTGGTGTGAAAATTCAAGTCCACATTCCAATTTGAAGAAAAAATTATAATCTATGAAAAATAGGATTTTATTGTAGGAAGAATCAGACTCTAAATAAATCTACCTTTTAATTACAAGCAATGTAAAATAAAATATTCAGAATCCGGTTATTAATGAACAAAATTTTGACCACTTATTAAAAACTCCCATCTGAGTTTTCCTGTCTTTCTGCACCAAAGGTTTTTAAACCAAGAAGAGTGGATTTTATTTTAAAGGTGAATGTGGGAAGGAGTTAGGCAAATATCTTTAGATCAAGGGATGACAAATTGACTCAGGTTAAATGAAGGATACATACAACCAGTTCTGCAAGAAGCCTCACAATATGAAGAGGGAAAATCTAATGGGACATCACTAAGAAATTAAGAATTTTATTTGTAAAGTCTGACAAAGATCTTGGAAGGAAACACTCATCTCTCAAAATCCAGGGTGTGAATGATCCCCAAATCATGGTATCTATGCTGATTGAAATTTTGTTGAAGGGCTCCAGTCATGGATTAATTTCTACTCCAAAATATTTCTTGAATACAGGAAAATTCTAGGAGAAATGGTAAAAAAAGGGTTAACCAGCAATGAAAGTGACATCTTTGAATGCCAGAATATGAGGGGTTAAAGTATGAATTTCAAAAAGTCAATCTGAGTTAGACCTTGCAAAGGAAATGGAAACAGTCAGTAAAAGGTTATTTAGCAATATAAATAAAAAAGTAGACCTAGTAAGTAGTAAAATGGATTCGAGATTTTTAAGATTTAATAGGTACAGACCAGAAATTAATTGAATATTTGACTTCAGGTTTCATAAGAATAACTAGGAAAAAAACCACAGATAATAGGTAAGAGAATTGGAAAACAAAATTAACATATAACTTGGAAGCAAAAATCAAATCTAAACATCAGATTATTTCTGTCAATGAATATTGAATACTGAAAAACCTGAAATCTGAAAATGCAAATATGATAACAAAACTATTCTATTCAGTGAAAACAGAAATTTTACCCTGTCCTGTAGGAAGTAAACTGAGACATCAGTTTCTATTTATTTAGTACAGGTCTCTGAGTAGCTGTTAAATCATAAGATTTTTTGTTCTAACAGAACCCAAATGACTCAGTGTGATGGAACAATATATTACAAATGTAGATCAGAAATTCTTTGTCTTTTTGTCCTTTACTGGACCATATTATTCTTGAAATATAGCTTTAGGATGTGTTGAATTGAAATAAAAATGGATTTTTGGCTTGTTTCTTATTCATGGGAATTCTATTTTAATGCCAGTGTCACCAATGTACTTGAGAAGAATTATAACATGGAATTGTAGCTGTCAAATATGAATGTAAAATGTTTTCTTTTTTTGAAACAAGTTGCATTTTCAAAACATATGAATTGCCAAAACATTTGTAACACTACCAGTCACAATCTTTTGCTGGTGAACATGGTACCATGGGGACATTAATTAGCTGAAGAAATTTGGAAAAAGAGACAGCTAATGATTACTAATTGGTTTCATATTTGGAAGTGCAGAGAAGAATTGTAGTATTTCAAATCCTATTGGTGTTGACAATGAATCTTGGTGTGAAAATGAAAGACTAGGAAAATGAATTTTCTATTGGAAGCCAACAAAGATGGGGCAGACTGAGAAACAAGTCATATTTCATGGAAAAGTACCTGAACATCAATACAATGAAGTATAAAAACCAAAACCAGAACTTACAGTACAGACCGACTAACAAGTGAACACTGGATAGATACATAGATTCATAGAATTGTTTGACTTTGAAGGGACCTTAAAGATCATCTAGTTCCAACCCCTCTCTAATGGGCAGTGTCACCTCCCACTAGACCAGGTTGCTCAAAGCCCCATCCAGCCTCGTCTTGAACACATCTGGTGATGGAGCATCCACACCGTCCCTGGGCAACCTGTTTCAGTGTCTCTCCAACCTCAGAGTGAAGAACTTCTTCCTAATTTCTAATCTGAATCTACCCTCTTCCAGTTTAAAGCCACCACCTTTCATCCTACAACTATAAGCCCTCACAAAAAGTCTCTGTCCATCTTTCTTCTAGACCCCCTTCAGATACTAGAAGGCTGTAATAAGGTCTCAGCAGAGTCTTCTCCAGTCTGAACTACCCCATCTCTCTCAGTCAGTCATCAGAGGAGAGGTGTTCCAGCCCTGTGATCATCTTTGTGGCCCTCCTCTGAACCCTCTCTGACAGGTCCTTGTCCCTCTTATATGGGGGTTTTCAGAGCCGGATGCAGTAGCCCAGGTGGGGGTTTCATGAAAGCGGAGTAGATGGACAGAGTCACTTTCCTTGACCTGCTGGGTACGCTTCTTTTGATGCAGGCTAGAATATGGTTGGCTTTCTGGGCTTCACTCATACAATGATTATGTTGAGCTTTTCTTCAATCAACAGCCCCAAGTGTCTCCTTAGCACTGCTCTCAACCCACTCATTGCTGAGCCTGTATTTGTGCTTGGGATTTCCCTGATCCAGGTGTAAGTTCTTACACTTGGCCTTGCTGAACTTCATGGGGTTGACATTGTCCACCTCTGAAGCCCATCTCAAACCTGCCCTCTGGATGGCATCCCTTCCCTCCTGTGTATAAACCACACCACACAGACTGGTGTCATCAGCAAACTTGCTGAGGGTGCACTTGATCCCACTGTCTGTATCACTAACAAGGGTATTAAATAGCACCGGTCTTGGTACAAATCCCTGAGAAGCACCACTCATCTGCAATGCAGACATGAATTCTGATGAAGACAAACTGTTGTTGATTTCAGATTGCCTCAGATAATGAGGTGAAAGATGGACAATCAAGTAATTTACAAATGTTACAGTAAATATGAAGCCAGAGCTAAACAAGCTTATATGCTCCACAGTTGAAAATTCTACACTACTGTTGAGAAGTAATTTCTTCTAGAAATTAGAAGCTAAACTCACTAAAACTCTTAAATACAGACTTGTTAAACAGTACATTTAATGGAGAAGTAGTAACTTGGAAGCCAAATACCTTTGTATTACTGAGAATGTAAAACACATGCAGATCAGCATAATTCTGTTGCCAGTCAAGACTGTCTTCATTGATATGCACAGGGTGAAAAAGTATCTACAGCCCCATATTCTGGCTTTCTTAACACTTACCAGTGTAGTGTGAGTTCTGGAGAGAAACAGAGAGATGGTGTTGTGAAGCCTCCTCAGAGAGAACAAGTTTTCAAAGTAAAATCCTAAGGCAAAGCTTTTAGGGTAATGTTATGTAAATAAGCAATAAGACTGACTGAGGTTTCAGCTGTAGTCCTGTGTGATTTCACTTTGAAAGTTTTTTGCTTTTCAGAGTTCACTGTAACCTCATTATGTTTTGCTGGCACATTCTCTAGGAGAAGCAACAGCTGCATAACACTGATAAACCTTAGGAAGGCCGAAATGCATGACTGCAGTTGGTGCTCCTGTCTAAGTTGACCATATGTAAAAGCTCTCACTTGGCACCATTTGCTGTGGTTATATCTCAAATTCTATCTTGATATGTAAAATGTAGCTAAATAAGAATCATCCATAAAAAAAGTGAATCACTAATTTAAAAGAAAAAAAAAAGTCCATGTATTATTCTTTAATTTGTTATACTGTTATTATTATAATATATCTCTTATCAGTATTGACTGAATGTGAAGTCATTGCAAGGAGGTTGGCAATCAAGTTCAGAAACATCTTCATGTGTGAATTTTCACTAGCCACAGAAAAATATATTGTGAAAGGAAATATTTAATCATTGTCTAAATTATTGACAATCTTGATAATATTCAATATTGAATATAAGTTTTTGCCAAAGATAACATTCAGACCATAATAGTCTTACTTGTATGATTTAAACTAAATCACAAAATATATATTTTATTTCTTGTTGATTCTGTAGACTATAAAAAAATAACATTTCTAATTGCTTTATCTTCCTAAATTTCTGTGGAAACAGAAGGATGAAGTCAAAAGACCAGTCATGCCCTAGCACTGTCTTATTAAAGATGCTTGAGTAGGTCTGTTATTTGTCCTAGTCTCAAGATAGAACAAAATATATAAAAAAAGAATGTGGAAAAAAATACAAAATTGAGAGACAGTGATAAAATTCCAAGTTTTCTCCATGTGTTATTGGTCTGTGGAATTACCACACTGAGCAACTCATTGGTTCTAAGATTTTAAAAAGAGTTAAAGAGGGATTTTACACATTTACCTGTCATACAGAACTAAGACTAAAGAAAATAAATATATAGGAATGGACATTGAATCACTTCCTTCAAATATAAACCAACCTCTAACTGAAAAAGAACACTTGTTTGTAATTACTGTCTGTATTTCTTATTGCACAACCACTATGAGCAGTATCCTTATAAATAGTACCAATAAGAGCAGGTGATTTTCAGAGCCACTCTTCACCTTCAAATAGAATCCATGGCAGTTGAGATCTTTGGACCTTTGCAAGTCAGTTCCTAATTTTATGAACATTTTTTACAGAAAAAAAAAAAAAAAAAAATGGTGCCTATGTTATTTCATGTCATCAAGATAGCCTGTTCTCCGACAGGGCTGCCAACACTTTGTACTTGGATCATAAATAAACATCTTAAAGACTTATATTTACAGACCAGAGATCTAGTTATGATTCTTCAAAATCTTCTGATAAAAGCAGAGAAAAACTATAGAGTCTCAAGAGTAGCTGCAAATGTGTACTAAAGGCAAAGCTTAAAGGTCACCTTAACCCGAGTAAATTTGAGTTATACAAGGTTTTGACCAATTGAGGAGAAAGTTTTCTTTTGAGAAAATTTGAGTTGAACCCAATAGGTCTCTAAGTTAAATTCTTTGCAGGGTTGTTGTCAAGTATTTCAGGTTTAGTGAATGCTTAACCTAAACTCTAGACTAAAAGGAGAATTGCGATGTCATCAAGGTTTTGCTCAAGTGTGATAAGTGTGATTATTTAATTCCTTCCACATTGATCTCAATTCCAGATGTCTGAATCTTTTTTACTTTGTATTTGTGGGCAAGCCTGAGGAAGCATAGCCACATAGTGCAGCATCCTGATTCCAGTGGTCAGTTCCAGATGTTCCAGAGTAGTCTTAGTTGAGGCAAGAAGGGTCCCAAGTTGTGTATTTTCAATTTCTCTGCAGCTTAGACATCAATCCAGAGCCTGAGAAAAATGAAATTTAACAAGTTGAACAAAATGTTGATCAGTCTCCCCACCAGTTTAGGTGGTTCTAAAATCCATACAAAGGCTCTTACTAAGTCTTTGACCTAGCTAATGAACTTTCCATAGCAGAGAATTCACCACTTAATTACATGTTTTATGTGAAAAAAGCACTTCCTTTATTAGTCTTAAATTTCCTACTTCTTTAGTTTCAGTGAATGTCCCATTAATTTTAGGTTTAGATTTTAGAACAGCATTTGCTACACTTTACTATAGGTTTTATCCCATTAGTTATTGAATTTCTTACTAAAGTGTACAATTCCCACCATTTTATTTTCTCCCTTCTTCTGTGAAACCTGCTTAAACTGCATAGACACTTTTTTAGGGCAGCTGTGTCTCCAGTCTTTCTTTCAGTCTTAGAGAGCCAATGCAGTATGAATTAGACATTGTCCTGTTTTCATAAAAAATATACATGTGCTCTAATTCTGATTAAAAGATAGACTTAATATATAAACTATTGTCATCCATCGGAAAAATATTTATAAAACAATAAGGAGGTAGATGATGGAAGTTCTGAATCATACTTATTACCCTCCAAGAAAATGTCCCTGAGACATGTCTCTCCCTCAGTGTCCTTTGCTAGTCACAGAACTGATCTTCAGCATACTTCTGTTGCATTTGAGACACTGAGGTAAAATATTTTACAGACTTTCACTACTTAATGGTGTTAAAATTTTCTGAAGATATAATTATTTTGCAAATTGCTAACTTTGAACATGACAGAGACTTGTCCTAACCACTACTAGATAGTGCAAAATGAGATATCTACACATATAATGATCTTCAAAGGATAAAATTCCATCTCTTGGAAAATCTGATAGAGAAGGCTTTTGGCATGAATAAAGTACATGAGGTTAATAAAATATGCAGACTTCCAAGTGGATTTGATTCAAGAGAAAACTTTTTCAGTGTTACTAGTTTTTTTTAATTTTTAAGTCTCCATAAAAAAGAATGTAACCTCAGAGACAGACAAAGCTCACGTTTGCTATATTTTTGACTGTAGTTGTTGTTTTTGCTAGAGAAGTGCACTCATACTGAGTCTAGGGGTGTTTATGTGTAGGTATCAGTGCTGGCTGTAAGTCTGCTGCCTGTTGAACTGGAAGGAGCCTCCTGCTGTG
The DNA here is from genome assembly GCA_033439905.1 of Ceryle rudis. Lineage (NCBI taxonomy): Eukaryota > Metazoa > Chordata > Aves > Coraciiformes > Cerylidae > Ceryle > Ceryle rudis. The sequence continues at coordinate 24,318 of JAAGNO010005953.1, read as the reverse complement.
TCCTGGTGACTTTTTAGGCATCTTTATATGACACTGCATTATGTAGTACAAACACAGGTAAGAATACAATGAGCCTTTTTTCCTGCCTTTTCTAGCTTATATTTCATTATTGATTTATCTAGTAGCTTTAACCTGATTTCAATCCAATTTGCTTAAAGATGGTATAGAGCACAGTTTGTTGCTTTGTTTAGTAGCAAAGATAAGAAATAAACACACAGAGAAAAAAAAAACCTATTCTTAATGTTCTAGGCAGAAAGATGTAAAGACAGAAAGACAAAGTGATGGTGCAATTTTTTACAATCAGATGCATTTCAACATACTTTTGAGGGGAAGAAAAAAAAAGTAAGTATAGAAGAAATTAGAACAGAATCTCCATCTTCTCAAAGGTAGTGTGTCTGTAAGAAAGCAAGCATGTGTTATCTATTATGACTTTAAAGTAAATACTTTACATTTCAGACTTGCAAAGCAGATGAATATTAAACTTATTTTTTAGGCACATCAACATAATATGATCCACCCAAGATGGAAAATCATAAACTAAACCACAAACTGTATTAATCCTTTGGTGATCCTTTGGCACTGATCTCAGTAAGGGCAGGATTCTATCCTTGGTTTCTGAGAATGTATTGTAGATACACTGATTACTAGCTTTAATCTCAGAGTAGTGCTTCCTACACTTGTTAACATTACAATAATGTCACCCAAAGAAAACTTTTTAAGGAAGGAAGGTACAAAAGCTCTTGGAATAGTTTATTTTACCATGGAATTCTCAACAAAATAAGTTGCAGTAATAATATCAGTTATTCGGCAATAAATTATGTACATAAATTGTCCTGCAAAAAAGTAGCATAATTTGTCCACTGGATTTTTTTGTGCAAATAATACCGTGTGGTCTTAGCCCTTTCTGTCATAAAAAAAAAACCATCTTCTTTTATCAAGTTCTAACCTTCTCACAGATATATATCTGTATTATTTCCTGATGCATTTAAACATCATCTGAATTCAATAATCAATTGCCTAATAACAGTTGAAAAGACAAGAGCTGGGGAAATTAGAATATGTTTTTATTATTTCAGGATAAGAAATAATAAAACTTACTTTACAAATCACAGAATCATAGAATGCCCTGGGTTGGAAGGGATTTCCAAGGGTCATCTAGTCCAACATCCCCTGCAGTAAGCAGGGACATACTCAACTAGATCAGGTTGCTCACAGCCTCATCAAGCCTGACCTTGAATATCTCCAGGAATGGGGCCTCCACCACCTACCTGGGCAACCCGTTCCAGTGTTCCACCACCCTTATAGTAAAGAACTTCTTCATAATGTCCAATCTAAATCTATCCTGCTCTAGTTTAAAACTACTGGCCCTCATCCCATCACTACATGCCCTTATAAACAGTCTCTCTCCAGCTTTCTTGTAGGGCACCTGCAGGTACTGGAAGGCCACTATGAGGTTTACCCAGAGCCTTCTCTTCTCCATGCTGAAGACCCCAACTGTCTCAGTCTGTCCTCATAGGAGAGGTGTTGGATTGTACTTACAATGATATATACAACAAAATAATTTATATTAAAAAAAAATAAAGTAATAAAATAATTTCTCTCTTGATAACAACGTTTCTTGTTTTAACACAAAAGAAAAAAAATGAAACATGAAAAAACACCTGTATCTAAACACAGTACAACTGGATATATATGAATGTTCTGTCTCAGTTGACTGACAATAGCTGTTACCTCCTCTAGTTCAAGGACAAAGAAAATTAGCCACAGATATATTTTTCATTATGAAATCTCTTCCAAGTAGTCCTAAGGTACCAAAGGCTGCTTATTTTTGCATAGTAGCTAGTCAGGTGCACAGCCAAACACTAAGGGTTAAAGTAGTAATGAGTGAAGGAAAAGCCTTTTCTTTTTCAGCAAGGATTTTCAGTTCATTAGATAAGTATAGTAAATTTGTGAACAGGTATGTAGAGCAAAATTTTTTCAAGCAAATCTAGCCTTTACATTATAAATTACCTAAAAACTGTATCACAAATAATCACTGTCATTTCATGGCAAGTGATGTATATGTGAGGTGAGTGGGAAACAAGGAGACAAGATTAGTTATGTCATTTATTTAAATTGTTAAGACTGTAATTCAGCATGCAAGCTTCTTCTGTAATTTTGAAGAAATATGAAAATTTATGGTCTTTTCACTCTTGAAAGAGAATGCAGTTGTGCAAAGTCAAGTTGAATGCCAGTCAGTAATGAAGTATCCTATGGGCTTTTACTGGGGTGCATCCTGTTCAACATCTTCATTATTGATCTGGATGATGAAAGAGAGTACACCATAAGCAAGTTCACAGATGATACAGAACTGGCAGGAGTGGCTGATATACCAGATGGTTGTGCCACTGTTTAGAGGGACTATGACAGGCTGGAGAATTGGGCCAAGAGAAAACTCATGCAGTCCAACAAGGGGAAACACGAAGTCCTGCACTTGGGGAGCAATAATCCTAGGCACCACTACATGCCAGTGGTTAACTGTCTGGAAAGCAGCTCTGCAGAGAAGTACCTTAGGATTCTCCTGGATAATAGGTGACCATGAGCTAGTGATGTGTTCTTGTAGCAAAGTTCAACAGTATCCTGGGCTGCATTGGGAAAATTGTTGCCAGTAAGTCAAAGAAGGTGATCTCCTCTACTCACTGATAGGACACATCTGGAGTACTCAGTCCAGATGGGAGGAAATTAAGAAGAATGAGTCAAACTTTTCTCAGCAGTGCCCAATGAAAGGACAAGAGACAATGAACAAAAAAAAATTTAAAAAATTGAAAATCACAAGTCAAGAAAACATTTGGGCTACATGGCCTCTAGAGGGCCCTTCAACTAACTCATTCTTCAGTTTGGTGGTTACAGTAGTGCAGAGCATGGCAATAAGATGAGATATACCTGTGAGCTTCTGCATTAGTGCCCTTTTGGTAACTGGAAACCCCACCACACCTAGCATGAAATATAGCCAAATCTGTTTAGTGTGGCCCTGTAGAAATCATGTTTTGATTTCATGGTAGAATGACTGTCAGAAACAAGACTGAATTAAAAGAGCTCTTAAAGTTCTTTAACAGTGTTACTGTGACTGCAGGTGGTCTTAGGGGATTTTAGAGAGCTGTAGCTACCTTCTCTGTCTCAGGCCTTCTCTGTATCCAACCTAACACCATGTTAAGCAATTTTGAGGATAGTTTATTTAAATCACTGCAATGAAAACAGTCTAAGCATATGCCCCTTCTCCAACTGCTTTAAGAATGTCTACGGAAAAGATTACTTATGTGCCTGAGACAAGTCCACTTCTTACAATTGTATCAGCTAGCCTAATAAGGGAATTTTTTTCACCCTAAAAACCTTGCAGGTTACTTAGCAGAAGCTTATATATAAGTTACTCTGCGACCAATGTAATTAATGAAGTATGTGTTCTGTACAGTTTGGATTTCAGAGTGATGTCATATGTAGATTGTCTGATATCAAATAAAGCCTGAATTTGAGTTCTGTTTCTTGCACGCAGCAGCCCACCTTTCTTAACACTGCTGGATTTTAATACATTTAAGACCTCTACCTCTTTCTCTAAATTTAGTTTCAATCTGCAATCAAGCACAAAAGCTACTGCCATATACGCACAGATATATGTGACAAAAAAAAAAGCTACTGAAATGATTTATCTATGGAAGATATCTGGTTTTAATCTGAGGGCTTTGTCAAGGCAAACAGAACATGGCATTCACTGACAAGCCTTTGGTGATTTTAATCAGTGCTTTCTATGTGTATATTTCCCAAAGAGGGAGAATCTTTTTGAGTTCATAAGAATAATTAAAAATAAAAGAAAATGCTGAGAAAGAAACAAGAATGGAATATCTGGAGTACGAAGAATTTACTGCGTTGGCATCCTCCAGCATGTTTGGTGTCGTGGCTTAACCCCATCCAACAACTAAGCCATACACAGGCTCTCACTTGCTCCCCCAAGGTGGAATTGGAGGAGAGAATCAGGAGGGTAAGTGAGAAAACTCTTGAGTTGAAACAAAAACAGTGTAATAACTTTAATAATAATAATAAAATTGTCATGAAAAGGAAAATAACAAAGAGAAATAAACCCCAAGAAAAACTAATGATGAAAATAGAAACAATTTCTCACCAACCAACAAACCACTGCCCAGCCAGTCCCCAAGCAGTGTCTCCTTCCTGCAACCTCCCTGCTAGTTTTATTGCTGAGCATGACATCATGGCATATCACTTTAATCGGCTGGGGTCAGCTGTGTCCTCTCCCAGTTTCTTGTACACCCCCAGCCTACTCACTGGTGAGAAGCAGAAAAGGCCTGGGCACAACTGAGCACAGCTCAGCAATAACTAAACATCCCTGAATTATCAACATTGTTTTCAGCACAATCTAAAACACAGCCCCATACTACATACTATGAAGAAAATTAACTCTATCCCAGACAAAATCATCACATTTGGTTTCCGAAATTCTTTGCTGTTCTCCAAAAGGCATACAACATAGTTAGATGTTTGCCACAGGAAATAATTACTACAGGACAATGTGTCTCAGACCTGAATTCCAGATGTTAAATATTACAGCAATATTTGCTTACTTCTGACCACTGTCCTGTTACAGACTGTATATAATGAAAGATGTGATTTTTTTTATACTTATGTAAGAAGTTAGCTAATATATCTATTGAGTTTTGACTGTTCATTCCCTTTACTCTCTCTCCTAGGAAGGTGGGATATTAAGTGACAGTATCACTGATAGATTTGCCTTTCCTCTCTTTCTCTGATGGATGAAGAAGGAATGAGATACATTTCTTCTGATTAATGTGTTTATACCTTCAAACATTTTTAATTAAGCTGAAATTTCAGCACACGTGATCTTCTAAAGTGACACTCACAGATTCAGGACAGCTTGAATCTCCGGGGCAGCACCATGGAAGTCCCTATTTGGACATGCACAACAAAAGTCTTCAGTTTTACTAAATGTACTGAAGTGTGGTGAGGGCTGATCAGATTGGTTCATTGTCCTCCACTGCCTTTTATACCTGGTGTCTGCTTAACATCCACAAGATAATTACGTTTTTCTAACCATCGAGAGAGGATGCAATGGCTTTTGCCTTAATCTGTTGCCATTTTCTGACAATTAATCATTGGTAATTCTTAGTCATAAATTCCTTGTCAGAATTCAATGTCCATAGACCAAACTTTTGATGGGCTAAATCCATCCAACACTCACTTATTAACCCTGAAAGTTGGTTATGTGATTCTGTAAAGTTACTGCAACACTTTTACATCACAACACACTCAAATAATTAAATTTATCATACATTCATAAATTTAAATCTGTAATAATTTAATTGCAGTGAATATTTTTTAGTATTTTCTGTTTCAAATAATCTCCTTCTTAGCAAACTTTCACATCAAAGCACTTTGCGAATTCCAGAAGGGCCCTGATATTTCAACTAAACATTCAGATATTTTAAATCAGTTTTTGTAACACTTTATGTTTATATGTTTTAGAAGCAGAGACAGGGAAGGAACTACCTGTGAAGCCACATTACAGGTCATATAAAGTTTTGACAGAAATATGAAATGGGAACAAAGAATGATGATTACAGTTACTGCAGGGAGAGGTGAAAAGAGTGGTGGTGAAGACTATGGAAGGATTAACAGTTTCCCAACAGAGAGGTACAAGCAACAGACGAGATTACAGCTATTGGTCACTCACACCAATGTTATCCAGACAAGCTTCATTCTTATTGCTTAAAATTTCAGAATGGTTCTTTGAAAATGCCTTTGACCTTGAATTCCATTTCTTAAGTTGTTTTCATACTTATCAACTGCCCTGTTACTTTTGGTTCTCAATAAACTGAAGTTAAAAGGCTGTATCATGTATTCTGGATGCTACTTTACAATAAAAATAAAATGTCATGTTTAGTTCCTATTCCTCTGTTCTTTGTGCCTCTTATCCTCCTCCTGCCTGTTTATCTACTTTTACCTCTAATTTGTGACAAAGATATTTATACACTGCTTTTCAGCAATATATTTCAAGGAATGCTGCAAATACTCTAGGTGGTCAAAACGTTAGTCAAAATGTTAGACAAAAGCAACTCAGATGGAAGAGGTAGATTAGTCCACTTAAATTTGAACCCTAAATGCCAAAGTCCATGCTTACATTCCATGTTATGTGGAGGTTTGGCTCTAGACTTTTGCTGGTACCCCCTAATGACGCACTGCTCTCTCACCTTCACCTAAACTCAGATCTTACCTGCAATTACTAACATCATCATCCTGTGAAGTTAAACCACAGAGCTGTTTTTATCTGCCTCTTTCATTTTGTGAGGTAAGTTTATTTAGTCAGTGGAGACAAAAAACACCTTCAGGTGACAGTAGACAGCCCACGTCAAGTGAACCAAGGGGAAGAGGAGGGCTAGGATCAATTCTGCTATTGGCCTAGAGGCTGATGTAAGCCCACTGGGTGCACCTTCACACCTTTACATAGCTGGTGGCTATTTCAGGTGTGAATTTGAAATGGCAGGAAACACTTGAACACATTTTAAGGGTACCTAAAACATATCTTGCTAGATGTTGCACACTACACACAGTGACAAAGACCCTATCAGAAGAGGTTGCCCGTTGCATGGCCCAAGGTAGGGGACACAGTAGCTCAGCATCACCACTTTCCCAGCTTGAACCTCAAGTGAATAATGACACAGTCCTGCCACTCACTACATCATGACATGGTAGGCAGACTTAAAAGACATTCAGGCTGCCTATTTTCATCCATCACCCTCCTACCAACATCCCCTAAAATTTATATATATGCCCTTAGAAATGTACTGATAATGGACCCAGAAAAGGCAACCTTACAACCTGATGAAATAGGCACTACCTCTTTAAAAAGGAAAAAAAAAAACAAAACATATTTGTGACACCAAGACTGGAGGTATGACTAGCCTGAAAGTGTCTACATAAAATCTCAACCAGCCAGCACAAGAAACAGAATCAATCACTAGATAGACAGTTTCAAGAAATAGAACTGCATAGACAAGGAAAGATAGTCTTACACTGTACTTCAAATACACTTCAGAGTGTAGTATGATAATATCATGATGAACTGTAGACTTTGCTATTGCAGACATTACATTTGTCACAATTACTTTATCATACTTGTAGGTTTTAATCCCTTAGTCTATCTTTTATTCATAAGGGAATAAACTGTTATGGAATTAGACAATCTGTCTTGACACTTATTTGGGACAATTACTCAATTTCAGGTTTCTTTATCAGAATAGTTTCTCACAAGTCCCCAAAACATCTGCATAAGTATACAAGTGCAGTTGCCCAGAAGTTCTGAGGTGGAATTTTTTATCGTTCATTTTTCCCCTGTAAATTCTGTTCAAAACTTCACGAACAAAATATATGTTTGTGAATGTTCTGAAAATATACCGAGTTTACAGTGGTTCTCCTGTGTGATAAATCCCAACAGTGATACACTGAGAAATATCTTAATATAAGACAAAAAGAGTTCTTTGAGTCTATACCCTTTAATGACAAAAAGATCAGGAGGGTTTTGCTATATATCTGTGATTGTCAAACATAGAGGAGGTTCTCAGCAAATTGTAGTGACCCCATTTCCTGGTCAGTAACTTCTGCTACTTCCTATAGCAAAGTTGTATCAAATTTACTAATAGAAGATAGCAGAGTGTGTGGCAGGGAGTAACCCTCTGAAACAGCTACTGACAGGTGATTCCTCTCCATTGCAAATCTCTCTCCAACCTTTTTCCCTGATGTTACAATGGTAAATGCTATAAGACTGATGAAGAAGCCAACTTCTTTTAATAATGAGAATGTCACTGAGGTCTGTTTGGAGGCTGTTGAATTCTTCAAGGAAGTGACTTAAGTATTCTTGAATTTAAGGACATTTAAACATGAATGAACCTGGTTTGAAGTCCCAATTATAGAATAGGTGTACTACCTATGGCCATACATCCATAAATATATATATGTACACAATATCTATATATATATGCATATATGTGGGGGGTTTTGTGTGTGTACCCATATATGACATGAAATGGAATAATTTATGAGAATTAAAAATTAGGAATCAAAAAGTTCAGTATAATAATAACTGATAGACATTATTCTCAGAAACAGTTAGGCAGCAGGCCACTATTATAGAATCATAGAATAATTTAGGTTGGAAAGGACATTTAAGATCATTGAGTCCAACCATTAAATAATTAATACTCTTGAGAGACACTAAAAATGCTACAGGATGAGGGAAAGTTTTCAGGGACAACATTAGTGAACAATTTATCTGAGATCTTTGCAACTATAGAGAATTATGAATGAAACACTGAAATTAAAAAAAAAAAAATCAATCAAACAAAAAAAAACCAAACAAACCAACCAGCCAAACAAAAAAGTAAACAGGTGGCCCAATTACAGTTTAAAAAAATCAAGATGACTGTCCACTGTGCATGTAGCTTCTGGAAAATCCTACTCTCTATATGTAAAAAATACCATTAAATGCTTATGTAATTAATTAAGTAGTGTTTCCAAATCAGTAAAAGGAGATTTTACTTTTTTTCAGACTAAGGTATATACCCAGAAAGTTCCTTCAAAAGTCACAATGAGAAGAGTACCAGACACACTCACTGCACGATAGCCACATGATGAGGACTGTGGTCAGAAATACAATTTATTACAGTGAACTCAGCATTTCAACTAAAACTTTGGATGGAACTGGCTAGAAATAAAGTTCTGTAGTGTCACCAGAAAGGTAAACCATAGTTATTCTAATAAAAAAAAAAAAAAAAGGTATAAGAATTAGAAATACTGTTTGACATATAATGTCAATTTATTTCACTGGAAACAATGTTTCCAGGATTTGGTGTAAATAAACAAAGACCAGGAAAAATGAGTCTTTGTTTTCCAGTGCTGATTTATTGGAGAAATCTAGTAGTTTTGTACTTCACCAAAATAGGACAACTTCAGTATTATTTACTAACCTGAACCTAGATACTAATTAGTGAGCTTTTGTTATGTGCATTGTACTATTATTACTTCAGAGTCCCTGTCACTGATCACTGCCCCATTAGGCAAATTGCTACTACTGAATACAAAAGCAAAATTAAATAGGGATTCTGTCAAAACCCATTTATCTGTCACACATGCTTCATAACTGCTTTTGCAATTTTTACAGCCCTGAAGTCAAGGTTTCTTTTTCAATCTGGAATCTACCCTTGATGCTGTTGTAATTAGAGTATTGATTTTACACCACTGAGAAATGTGCCATGGCTCTTATTGATTTCAATGAGTAAATCAAAAAGACATTTTCTGTTGTAGTAGGTTTGAAATGAGTAAAAATACTGCAAAATTCTTAATATAAAAAACATGTGGCAACTATAAACAGCTTTAAAGTCAGTCTAACATAATAACAATTGAAAGAGACTGAAGTATTGCCTAGTAGTGTCCAGGATTTTTTTTTCTCCTTCCCTTTTCCTTTCCTCTAAAAATGGGTTTCGTATTTTAAATACAGACAAGCATACATAGAAAATGTATAATCTAAAGAAAAAAAAAAGTTAGACTAGAAAAATCCCTTACTTTCTCTCTTTATAGTTCACATTAAATAAGAAAGAAAGAAAAGAAAAGAAAAGAAAAGAAAAGAAAAGAAAAGAAAAGAAAAGAAAAGAAAAGAAAAGAAAAGA
>JAAGNO010005953.1:0-10442 GCA_033439905.1 Ceryle rudis | reverse complement strand
AATTTACCAATAACCAGATTTCAGACTACAGAAGCATGTGCCGTAGCATCCTTTGCTAGAAATATGGTATAAAATGGTAATTAAAAAGTAATTTAGAAATCTTCATGTGTTTAAAGAATACTCATGAATAGTTCAATTTTCCCACTAATTTTTTCAAATCAGTGAGAATGGAAAAAATTTTACATTTGTGTTACTATGTTCAAGAGTAGATCATCCATTTTAAATGTCCCTGATTTTCTTAAAGAATTGGGAAGAGTGCCTCACTTGAACAAGGGAGACGTCAGCAAAGGATGCATACAGTGAGCTCAGCATTTGTTATAGAGGGCTCTGGGCCCCCGTGAGTGGTATAATCTCTCAAAAACAACTTGTATTTGCTGAGGCTTAGAAAGAGGACAACCCACAGGTGATTATTGCTTTCAGTGATTTTCTTTATTTCGTTCTCACTAAACTAAAAACAAAGCAGTGTGAATATAAATAATGGATGCTGAGGATCCAGCCAAGGGTGGCAAAAGCAGTGATATTTAAGGTTAAGTACAGGATCATTTTAACAATGTACAAAATTGCTTTTAAATGTATTCTTCTGTGTATCTAGGTATTAATAAAGGTATTTAAAGATAAACAAGGCTAGAAAATTGACATTCTCCAAAAAATACCAAATTCCCTTCTCTGAATAAAAGTAAAAAATTTAAATTAATCTATTAAAACATAAGACCTTTTTTTTTTTTTTTATTCCTAAAGAACAGGAATATTCCATCTTCAGAGGACAGCATTATACTTACTTCAAGCTCTTATATAGCTAAATTCAGGTCAAAAATTGACAAAGGTCAAGGTAGCCTACATCCACTGGTCTCCTTGCACCTACCCATTCAGTCACGATATCACAGAATGCTATCAGATTAGTCAAGCATGAGTTCCCCTTGGTAAATCCATGCTGACTACTCCTGATAGCCTTCTCTTCCATGTGCTTAGAGATGACCTCCAGAATGAGCCGCTCCATCATTTTTCCAGGGATGGAGGTGAGGTTGACTGGTCTATAGTTGGCTGGATCTTCCTTTTTGCCCTTTTTGAAGACTGGAGTGACATTGGCTTTCCTCCAGTCCTCAGGCACCTCTCCTGTTTACCACGATCTTGCAAAAATGATGGAAAGTGGTAGAACTCCAGTTATCTCAACGCTCTTGGGTGCATCTCATCAGAGCTCATGGACTTATGTGTATTCAATTTTCGTAACTGATCACTAACTCAGTCTTCACTGACTAGTGGAGAGTCTTCCCTCCTCCAGGCTTTCTCTCCTACATTCATATCCCATTAGACAATACAGGGCTGCAGAATAGTAACAGTACATCTGCTTACAGTCAGGCCATTTGAGAGATTTAAAGGGCTAGCTTAGATGCTTAAATACTGTTTTGACAATGGTGGACTACCACTGAACACCTTCCATTTATTTGCAATAGAGATCTAAAAATGTTTGCAAGTAATTTTAATTCTGATTTAAGAGGAATGTTAATCCATATCAAGTATTCCACAGCCTGATTAATAGAATGAATTATATAGCATAATGTCATTTTACTTATTGAATTAGGGATGCATTAGATACATATTTAGTTGACAATCTCAGTATGTGCTAAAGCATATGCAAGGGGTGCTATTTTTGTGCTGATATAGATTGCTTGCTGACTTTTTAAAATATTTAAATAAAAACTTTAGATATAGCTTCAGTTTCTCATTTCCTTGGGTTTGCTGCAAGTTTGCCTGCCCCAAAAGCCAACTAAGGACATTGAGAAGGATGGGATAAGGTGTAAGGATGGGATAAGCTTCCACTTTCTGATTTGTTCTACACTGAGATTGAAAGGTATTATGTTTCATTTGCCTCCTACTATGCAGTTGTTCTGAAAGAGAAGGAAATGGGTTCAGGACCTGAAGAACTAGTGGGATTTCTGTATAGAGGAGCCAAGTAGCTGGAGATTATTCTAAACTGGCTTGTATTTTTTGTTTGAGGTATCAGCATTGCAGCTGTATCTTGTCATTTTTCCAGCCAAAATGGCTTTAAAATTTACTCCTACTACAGCCAAAATCATTGTACTGGTGTAGACACTGCATTAATTAAGTAAAGGTCTGGGTTTTTAAACAGCTAGCATAATTTCAGAACACTGAGACTGAAGAATAAAGACTAAGTAAAGAGAAAAAAAGAGTTAAAGCTATAGTCAGTTATGCAAAACAGTTGACAGTTAAAGGGTTAGCCTACTGGAGAAATAGTGCAGAAGTTGCACTTGTTATAACATGTGCTGGCACACAAATTTTAAGTAGACTATATAAAGAAGCAGACACCAACAGAGACAGGTACATATCTTATGCATGAACTCTGATCTGTTGATGTTGTGGGCTCCCTGGGAAACAGTATTGAGGCTTTCAAGAATATGACATAGCCAGAATGTAGTATCCTTGGCATATATCTATCAACTTCAGTGAGCCAACATGTATAAACAAGGTAATCCCGTGGTAAAGCCCCTTGTTTAAATTCTAGACCTCAAATGAACCATTTATTGTGCCGATCTCAATTACTCTCAAAACTGTTGTTAGTCTTTTCGTTGGTTTCTACTAGGGCTAGATGACTGTATCATCCCATATTCCTCTATTTTTGTCATCTAAAATCAGGTTGCCAGTAGAACACAATCAATTTCAAGTCTAGACTTTAAAACCAGGAAAAATCATAGTAGGGACCTATACCCAAATACTCTGCCAATCTTCTGTTTTTCTCTAATAAGACCTGTTTTAAAGGTATTTATTTTCCCAATTACCAGATGGGAAGAATAAAAGAAGAAATCATACTGTTAAGTACTTAAACTCATTCTTTCTAGAGTACCCACAGACTCTCAAAGTTAATAAACTGAGGGGTTTGTTTATTGGGTTTTTTTTTTAAATAAATTATAAATAGCCTTTTCTAAGTAACAGCAAACTTTAGTAGTACTTTTAACTTCAGCAGTTTTCAAAAACATTCTGCCAGCTGTGATTTTGACAGAGTGACACTTAACTCGAACAGAACCCTCATGGCTTTAACCCCAAATCTGTATGTTAATGGTATAATGAGACTACAAAAGGCCAGAGGAAGTAAGAGCCTGTTTGTGATCTTACTTAACCCCACTCACCTCCTGTATAACTATTGACTTTAGTGGAATTGTTCCCAACCTTCAATTGTGTAAATAGAAATACAATCAGACTCTTAATAACTGGATTTTGAAGAAACATACAAAGTATGTTGTATCTCTCCTCTATTAAAACTCCTGTGTTAGTTAAGTAATACATTCCCAGGGCCATGCCAGTCTTACTGATGATAGTGGTGCATAAACAAACTAGATGTTTTGACAGAAAACCTTAAAAACTTGAAAAAGAAAATGTTGAGTCCTGTCCAGCTAAAAACATCCGTGGTCTTTGAGGTTATGCAAGGCCCTGAAGACTACAGATGCTGGCTGTTCAACAGGCCAAAATATTCAGAGACAGGTTGGCCTCCAGTGTAAGGTCAAATAAAAATGTCTCTGTGTGTGGCAGAGAAAGTTCTGTAAATGGGATGGAAAGAAATATCAAAAACTTTCTATTTGTTGCTTGGTGACCCAGTTGAAATTATAAACTCATTGCGCTTGTCATTGTAAGACAGACTATCTCAGGTCATTATACATTTAACATATAATACCATAGCCAAGAACTTCAAAACTTTGAAAAATATTTATTCTAACGATATCTTCATCAGGGGTAGGAACCCAAAACAAGGCTCCACAATGCAAACTCTTCACAGCTACTTTGAGGCATTTGTGAAGACAGAAAACTTAATGTCCCATAAACGTTCAGTGGTTCAGCCTATCTAAATTCACTGGCCCTGTGGAAGTGTTCTTTTCTCCATTGCTTTTAAATTCAGGCTCATAACTGAAGTGCCTAAATTTAATGTGAGGAATCCAGACGTTAGTGACTTCCCTGACTTAAAAAGCTATAGGAGAGGCTATAACAGAGGTGAATGACAGTCAGATCTACGTCTCAGGCCTCAATTACTGAAATGTTCTGCCTTTCATCTTCCATCTAGACACAATGGAGAGGCTCAAATGAGAACAGAAACCTTGAGTGACTATCCTAAGATGACCCACATCCTATATGTTTCCTATATGAAATCTGATGGTTTTCTTATTTCCCAGGAGTGTCACAGCATTACCAGTGAATTAGTATTTCTCGTATTTTGTCTAATGGTTGTTGAATGGTTGTTGGAGTCTCCTTTGGAGTCTTTCAAAACCTGCCTGGATGCATTCCTGTATGACCTCCCCTAGGTGATCCCGCTCTGGCAGGGGGGTTGGACTAGATGATCTTTTGAGATCACTTCCACCCTAACATTCTGTGATTCTGTGAATCTTACTTGTTCCTTTTATTTCTTATGTCAAATCAAGGCCACATAGTCCGGCAGGATCTAGCTGCAGCAAATCTGTCAGTGAGATGCTGGAATGTACTTTCACTGACAATTGTTTGTGTCCAGAGTTTCCTTACAGTTTTAAGGTGTCTCTCTGGCTTCTTGAAGAAGCAACAAAACTGTGAAATATTCCCATGACTCTCTCTGTGGGATGAGAGATTGTTTTGATGTGTGCAATAAAACAAATTTGTAAGTAATTTTAGTATAAGATCATAAGTGTCATGGATAGTGAAGAAATGCATTTCAAGTGTAAGAAACATAAAGAAGAATTTGATGACAACACTTATTCTCTATGTCCAAACTCCCATACTGGTAGCCATCTAGTCATAGCAGAACAGAATTTGTAAACAGAGCATTTATTCTTTCATTCTAGGCTGCTATGAGCTTTCTATTCGTTGCAGAGATCGCTTAAATGATTTCCTTATATTTTTCTAGGTAAATATAGATAGATAGATAAATATAGGTAAATATAGATAGATATTTATCTCATCTAACTTAGGTTTCTAAAATTCAGCTCATTAAATCCAAACTAGTCACTCTATGTGCTGTACTCATCAGCCCAGAATAGGCATTTGTAGGTGGCAACACGTCATTGCATTGTCTTAAATTTATGTTGGGATGTTGCCTGCAAATTTCTGTGTTCTTTTAGGTCTTTATAGGGAGTCTCAAGGTAGAGGGCAATCTACCCCAGTAACCAGAATCTGGACCTCAAGCATTTGTACAAAGCAGAGATCTAAGGAAACATAAGCAGAGCATCATTGATCTTTGTTATTTGGATAATTGACTTAGTTGCGTTGCCTAATCTGTACCTGCTGAGGACTTACAAATTTCCTCCAGTGTCTAGATGAACAAAACTGGACATGAACAAAGAATATAATTCAGATACATCAGGTATTTTTATATTTCAAAAGTACTGAGACTGTTTTCCTTGGAAAAATATAATTAGAACATTGAATCTCACTAACCAAGATGGAGGAGTCAGGAAGTAAAAGAAGGATGCCAATCCTTTTACTAAATTCTTGTCCACTGACTTGAACAAAATGAATATCTGTGTTGATTCCTAATGCATATTTAATATGCACATTTCCTTGGAAAGAAAATATGCCAGGCAACTGTGTGTTATGTAAGACACACACATCACAACTAAAGATTTGTTTGTTGGAAAAGCAGGATCTGGATCTGTTGAGAACTGAAAAGTGTAAAAACAGTCAATAGTTTTCCAATTAACATATTTATGGGATTACTGGAGCCCAGAAAAACTACTGAGAATTTGAATAGTACAGACTTGAACAGGGAAATAAAGTTTCGTTGTTTTTGTGGCTGTAGTTATTTACAACCCCCCTTAAAAATACATTTCACTATTTCTTCTGAAGCTGCCTACCCTCAAAATATTTATAACTACTTTCGTGTCTACCTGTTCAATTGATACTGCTGATTAGTCAAGACAGAATTCTTAACTATCCTAAAACATCTTACTGTCAATAAGGGCTCAGTGATTTCTTCTAGCAAATCTTTTTCTTTAAAGCTATGTTTATTACAGATAGGAATATTAGAAATGTAGTTATGCTTGATAGTAATTTATTTATTGCTATAAAGGGTCACTGTATTTAAAATATTACTACCATCAATTTCGAACCAGGTATCTCGAATCAGAAAACTTTATACATCCTACCTACTACTCTCCATTTATGACAGACTGTCAACTTATATTCAGCCATACAATCAAAAGAGTAAAGTTCTTAGTTTATTATTCAGCTGTAGAAATACAGAAAGGCTGAAGTCACAGGATGGGAACTCACTTCTCTAGAAATCCAGTATGTGCCTAATGTATAGGAACTTCATGTCAAAACTCAGAAAAAAAAAGTGATTTATATCTACATGTGGATCTTTAAAAAGGCCTAATATTCTTGTAAAACAATGTTATAATGCAGATTGATTTTTTTAGGAATTTTTTTAAGGAATTCAAATTCTGATGCAACAAAGCAAGTCAAACTGCTTTCATGCAAACATAAGAAGAAATGAAAGGTCAGACTTCTGAATTAACATATTTTTTAACATCATAATTACCATCATAATTATTAATATGCAGGGGAATAAAGTATCTTTCCTTTTGAAGTCAATAGTTCCTGTATATTGGTACTGAAATGATAGCTATGAAAGTGGTGATACTTAGTATCTCAAATCCCCTGAAACACAACTTTGAAGGTCATTGAAGGAAATTGTTCTTTTGCCAACATGGAGGGAGAGGGAGAGAGCCTGGGTTATGGTCTTTTCTCTTACAGCCTCCTTGTGCATTTTCTGTTTAACAACTACTGGTAAGAGGCTAGAATTCCATCAGTACAGACAGAGGTTTAAACATGGGTTTAGGGAAGGATGTCACCTTAACTTTATAATCTTTCCTGTATAATGTCCCAGATTCAGTAAGAATATGGAAACATCACAGAACATGGTTCAATCTTTTGTTTAGAGGAGGTTTTGAAAGACTGGACATCGTATTCAAATCACTTTGGGGAAAAAAATGAGGAAAGACTAAAACCCAGATCTTCTCTTTCCCAAGCATTGTTCTAACTTCCTATATTTTCACTGTCGTTTTTGTGGTTTCTGAGAAAATGAATGGGTGTTCTGGA
This sequence comes from Ceryle rudis, assembly GCA_033439905.1. Lineage (NCBI taxonomy): Eukaryota > Metazoa > Chordata > Aves > Coraciiformes > Cerylidae > Ceryle > Ceryle rudis. Next base: position 3,371 of record JAAGNO010005953.1, on the reverse strand, counting down.
AGCCAAGAGAAAAATATTTATTACATCTCAGTTCTAGATATAAAAGTATTCACTAGATGCATGCTGGTTTTGTCTGCTTCCCAAGATCTCTGCAAAAGATACATAACACTAAAGAAGCCCTCATTTAATCTGGCCCTTTTTACTTCAAATGCACCTGCTTTTTTCCATGGATTTTCATTGACTGTAAAGATCAATCATCTAAGTCAGGCTAAATGACCAGAACTGGTTTCCTGTTTTTAGACAGAGAAATAAGCTATCTTCTAAACATAAATGATCTGAATTTAACCCCACAGCAAGTAATGAAAAGATGCTTTGACTTAGCCACGTTGACCCCATGAATACTCAATTACAGGAGCTCTTATGTAAGAATGAAGCCACCCACAGAAAAAGGTTCCAGATAATGCAAGCACAGTAACCCAAAGATTTAGTAGTACACCATGAACAGTATACACAAAGATTATTTTAACATTGGAAAGCAGGTTTCCCATGACTCACCTTGAACTCAGCAGAGACAGATGCAGCCTGAAATCCCTCCACTGTGCTCTCCTTTCTCCATTCATTCTCCAGAACTAGGCTGCCCTTTCTGTTCATGTCCTACTTCACAGTCTCTATCATGAAGTCCAGAAAGTTCTATAGTATCTCTGCCAATGAGTCTAACCAGACAAATTTCTTCAAGACCTGATCAGCTATTATAGAAATGAGTGAATTGCATGGCTGAAATTTCAGAGACATAAAAGGTGTTAAAAGTAAGATTTGAATGATATTTCACAGACTGAAGTATCAAGTCTTAAACTACCAAAAGATGTATAGAAGGAAATACACTAAAATACATTATATCCATTACCGTGAAGGATCATACACTGTTAAATCTAAAAGTACCATAGTTCTGGTTTTTATATCTCATTCAAAAGGTAGAGTGCAAATCTCAGCAGAATTCTCAACCAAATTAAAAGTTTCCACTCAATAATTAGAACTGTTTAGATTTCAGGTTACTTTTTATTAATGTACTCTGCTGTGATGAAAGGAAATCTAAAAGTCCCTGTATCATGATATCATAGTAAATTTCACAAATAAAACATGACAGAAAAGAACACATATCATTTAAATATAAAATTAAAAAAGGGGAAAATGCCACCAAATGGACTTCAATAACAATTAGATTTTTTTTAAAAATTGTTGCTTCCCCTTCAAAACAATTCTTTTCCAAAAGTATATTTTTCTGAAAACAATTATAGTAAGCTTGAAGGATGTTTAAAGTCTGTTATTTCACCTAATCCCCAGTATTTTTGCAATTCTGTTTAGAAAGTTACACTGTATCTACCAGTATTTCTGAAAACGTATTCAATAAAAACACTTTCTGGTTTTTATATTTCAGAACATTGTGAAAATCTTTTTTTTTTTAAGCCCTTTGTATTGTACACGTGGGAAAATTTTATTGGTTCTACTTCACCTTTTAAAATACTATTTCAAACTTGTTTATCATTTGTGTTGGATTAACTGTGTGTTCGCCTCTTTTATAGCAGTGAATCTGAGCTACGCAATTGCCAGCATGCATTGTGCATAGAAACAATCCCTTGAAATCATTCTCACAGCACACTGGTACCTAATAGTATCTCAGTTTCCCTTCATTACCATTAGCAATGGAATTTCACTTCTGATTGTACAGAATATTTAATTATTCCCAAGGCATCAAAAAAAACCCTCAAAGTAAACAGTGTATGGCCTTTGACCTATGATGATTTGAGGAACAAGATGGATGAGCTGCCCTGTGAAGTTTCACAGACCTCACCCCAATTCTCATTCCACAGCAGAGCAAAGAAGTCACTCCTCAGTATATCTGAGAATCTGAGCTTTGTAATGGGCCCCAGGCACCTTTTTCCTACTGCTGTGCCGGACTGTCCTCTTCCCATTTTTCAACACAATGTTAACTTCACAATGTGTGTTTTAACCTACAACATTCATTTGTTGTTTGTTCTCGTCCATAGAAGTTCTTTCCTCTCTTTTACTGTACAGTCTTCCTCCCTGACCCTTAGACAATATAGCTTCTTTTAACTATTTGCCTTGCTCAACTTTTACCCCTTAGAAAGACCAAGAACAGATGAGAATTTTGGTTTGGTTTGTTTTCTTTTTTCTTTTGGTTTTGTTGTTCTTTTTTAGTGGGGTTTTTGGCTTTTTTTTTCTCATCCCTAACATTTTTTGATGATGTCTACAGCTTCCTGAGTCTATTTGGGAATTAAAACTCACAAACACCCTTGTCCTGAACTGAAACTAGGAAGAAATTTGAGTTGGAGTATCTAACTCATTTACTGATACATAACAAGGTATCATAGATTTCAATGAACAGAAAATTGATAGAAAATTAAAATACCAAGCAACAACATCTTATAAGACTTAATAATGATTTTTTCCTGAAAACATGCTTAAGTGACTGTGAAAAAACCACGTGAATAAAAAAAAAAAAAAATCCACAGCAAAATAAAGTGCTCTGACACTGATCATTAAGTCACAATATTTATCAGATCGTTTGACATATCAATTATCTTCCATTTATTTGACTAAGTTTTGAAATGATATGTGTGTTCCATTTAAGATAATTATAACGTATCGTTCTGTATTCAAATTGTGATTAAAACAATAGTCTACAGCATAGGGAAATCCCTGTTAAAAATGTTTTAAAAGGAAATAAATTAAACCATTTATGGTATAACAACATGATGAACAAGTGCATTATTTTGATATCCAGCATTTTGCAAAGGATATTTTATTAATTAGAAAAGCTTTTAATTTCCCTCATTGTGAATCTTTACAATGGTTTAACACTGTGTTGAAATATTTCAGGCAGATACACATGGGACATGAAAATAATTTGATATTTTTTATAAAAATAAACTGGGGTTTGTGGATCTTTGTGTGTGCTCACTACGCAATAAGATTCACTTCTACTTCTTCAAAACTAAAGTTAGTATGAAATTTTTACATGGATTCTGTCTGCCATAGCATGAGCTGAGCTATTTTACTTTGCTTCACATAGAAGCAGATTTTTTGGGGGCCCATGGTATCAAATTGTCAGCTTGTGAGTTTCTGAAAAACAACACAGCCTTTGAAGCACTAAAAAGTATTCTTGAAGAACGTAAGCCATAATTCTACCTCTACTTTTCCCAAAATTAGTTTCCCTCCTGTGTTTTTCTGTCACAACTCAATTTTCTCTAGATATCTGGATCCAAAATAGTACAGACCCAGAACTGTAAACAACCTGAAAGAAGAGAAGAGAAGACAAGAGAAGACAAGAGAAGACGAGAAGAGAAGAGAAGAGAAGAGAAGAGAAGAGAAGAGAAGAGAAGAGAAGAGAAGAGAAGAGAAGAGAAGAGAAG
>JAAGNO010005946.1:84536-118605 GCA_033439905.1 Ceryle rudis | reverse complement strand
CATAAATATATACATATACAGATTTGTCAAGACCTTTACTTATTAGTATACTCAAAGATGCTGTGCCAACGCACATGTTACACATACATGATAACTATAGGTTTCTTTCCCTTGCCAAGACAAATAATGATGAGCTCTGGGCCAGTAATACATAAAGATACGTGATTCTTTATGACATTTATTTATCTAGCATATGTAGAAACTCACAGCAGACCTTTTTTAAAAGCTACATTGTCTCTTTTCACCCATTACGCCTGAGTTTATATTTTTAAATCCTACAAAATATAAACAGTGTGTTTGTTTGTAGTATGCATGGTCTGTAGAAAATGCATCTTACTCCTTTACAGTATAGGGATGTTACTGACTTTACCATGCTTCCATGATATCATCACCCTAAACTCAGACCTACCAGATAGGTTTAATATGCAGAAAGTATGGGATAACGGGGTATGGTGTTGGATACAATATATATGTACATTTGTAAATAAAACATCTAGTTCAGGTTCTAAAAATTGCCTAGTGATTGAAACTTTTCCATGGTTCAAAATCTTCTTTGGGAAGGAAATACATGAACACAGATTCCAGATCGCATTTATTGCATACGTAATTTCTCTCGTTAATTTGGGCAGTAATGGATTGACAGCAAAGGCAGCAATGAAGTTTATACTTGTAGAGGTCCAAGCTAGAGCCCCAGCAAAGCATCTCTGTATTCAAGTTTCCAAATGGCTTTACCTTGTGTTTCTGCCAAGCACCGGTTCCAGGTACCGGTCATTCTGTCCTGACCTTTTACAAAAGGATTTGACAGCACTTGAATAAATATGTGCAGGCCTAGTCACTCAAAAAATATAGGGAGATTACTCTGATCCCTGTGCCAGTGCCACACTCTCTGAAAAAATCTTCCTGACAATTCCTGTAAATTTCTACACAGACAGGGAACTCTCACATCACGGAGATTTGGTGGAAAAGAAAAATAAATACAGGCAAATATCAACATTATACAGTTAAATCCCCGGTGCACTGCAACTGTTTAATCCAGTCCCTGGGAGACACAGAACTGTTACACAGTGTGTTTCCCAATTTTACACTATAATCATAAAGGAATATGCACACGTGTGCTCCTAGAAATACAGACGTACTGCTACAGACGTATACATAATGGGAGACAGTATTGACCTCATTTTGCACTGCATATTGAAATTTGTGAATGAAACGTATGGTGTGATCCATATTAATGAGGCCAACAGTGAGCTTTAGAGCAGATCCTGTAAAACTCAAGTACCTTGAGAACACATATTCAAGTCAATGGGAGTAGAAGGTAATTTCTGTGGCTGCTTGAGTTTGCATAGATTTGCTTTTGTGGTTTCATGCAGGATGTGGAAGAAATCAGCGTCAAGCTGAGTTTAGTCCTTTCTTCTTAGTCTGTAGCTTGGTCTGCCAGATCATTCTGCCCTGAAGCTGTCCCTCCCTGCGGTCAGATATAGTGGATCTTTGGCAGTAGAGCTGGCTCAGCAGGCAGCTATTTGGCTGCAGGATTGCTGTGACTCCCATGCCTGAAACATTAATCTGATTTGTCTTGTGCCTTATGGTTGTGCAAGGATCTCAAAAGTCCACAGTAATGAAGGATTCCACAGCTGTGCTTTCTCCAGGTACCAAAGGCTGTCTAAGATGGCAGTAAGGAACAAGCTGCCATCTTTACAAAGACAGAAGGATTTTATCTTTCTGGTTTTTAGCTTAGAGAGCCTATTAAAAAAAACCCCTAAACCTAAAAAACCAAAGCAACCAAACAAAAAACACCCCACAAAAAAAAAAAAACCAAAAAAAACAAAAAAAACCCAAACCAAACCAACCCAAACCCACAACAACAAACAAAGAACAAAACAAACCAAACACAAACCTCTTAAAATTGATTTTTCTTTTTAAGTAGAAGACAATGTTTGGGGGAGCTCTGGAATTAAAGGAGATCACCGACTTTGAAAAAATCTTAAAATTCACTCTGAAATTAATGATTTTTGTCAGTTGCTACATTTTACAGTGGTCTTTTGGAGAACGGGTGATGGCTTCCAAATAAACATGTCTTTTCTCCCCTGAACTGAGTGAAATACCCGTACTGTTATATCAGTTATAGGATGAGGGTTCAATCTCCTTGGTCTCTCAGCAATCTGAAACCCTGTATGGCTCAATTTTGGAAGTTTCACCATAGTTTTTGTTCACAGTACGCTTGCTGGCATTTGATATGGTGCCATACGGGTCTCTCTTGTTTATGCTTCAGTTCTGTTGGCTTAGAGAGTTATTACTGGCCTGACAGTGGAATCTCTGATATGAATAGAGCAGTATTTGAATCACCAAGATTAGTATTCCTCCTAAAGAGGTAAAGATGAAAATAGGGGATACATAATAAAAGAAAAGAACAGCAAACCTCATCTCTGGTGCAGTAGCACTGATTTTACTATGACCACTATGACCACACTGAGTCCGTGTGCCTGTATTACAAGGAGGAAAAAGCTGTAATTAGTTTCAAACTGCACGTGGCACTCCAGAAAACAAATCTATATATATCCAGCCCCTTGGTTCTCTAGCTTTGAAATGCATTTTGATATATTAAACCATTTTGTATAGTGCATATTTCTACACCTAAATATATGGCTATAAGAAATGGTAATTCTTAGGTGTTCATTCTGTAAATACCTATGCATATACTAAAATTCCACATTACAACATACTGAAACATTCTGAGGCTCTCAGAATTCTTGTTTATACACAACATGCTACTTTTATTTACTCATATTTTTCCACTCAGAACCTGCATAAAATTGTTTCAGATTATTTGGACTTGGCTACAGTTTTTAAAATTATTTCTTACCACATGCAGCCACTTTGACAACTCCATGATAGCAAATATACCACAGAATTTACTGCAGGTTTGTTGGGGTTTTTTTTCCTCATATGCTTGAATTTAGCCCTGCCAAGTTTTCTCAGAGTTTCCGAGATTAGCTGGATATATTTTCTCAGATCATCTCTACTTTTATTATGAAGACTTGCAGAAATCTTGTACAGTGAGCTGTAATTTTGTCACATTCATTTTATCTCTGGAAATGCAAGCTGTTTAGGAGTCTGAAGCATCAGAAAATACCCACTGGGCTCTGTTTTGGAAATTCTGAATAAGCTTTGCATGTCATGGATTTAAACCATTTACCAGAAAGGCAAGTAACTTAGACATCTGGATGTATGTAGAGGGGATCCAAACAGTCCTGCTTTGAGAGCATGCTCCCAAAATACTAGCTTTAAAACCATGGCTCTAATATGTGACATGTCCAGTTGTTTGATAAACCGGGTGCTTGGAAAGAAGATACTGAACCCTAACATACCAGAATAAGAACAGTTAGATAGTGAAAAACAAAACAGAGCTGTTTCTGTGCCCCTTTCCTGTCTAGCACACGATACTACATTCCCAAAAGTCTGGAACACCAGCCAAAACCAAACCCCTCCTTCACCACCACTGTTAAGCCGTTATTACTGTGGTTCAGTCTTTATTACTGATACAAGTTTAGACTTTTTTTTTTTCTTTTCTTTTTCTTTTTTTTTTTTTTTTCTGTGGGAAATGCAATGTAAACGTATGTGATAAAGGCAATTACTATAAGAGGGCATGCGTGCTTGGTCTTTGCAGCAACCTTGGAGTGGAATCTCGGGTCCTCTGTGATGGTTACCAATGGACTGTGTGGCAGGTATTGGACAACCACCTGCCACAGAATTTTTTTTCATTTCAGTGAGCTTTTCCAACTTCTTTTTATTTGCTTTTGAATCTTGACATATTCACTGTCTAGATAATTTCAAGCTGGTTGCCCAATGGGAACAAGGTGGATATCAGGAAAAGAATGCTGTTTAAATGTATACCCTTATGGATACCTGGCATTTAAACTGAGTAAGGTTTCAGCACTTGTAAAGCCTCATCTGGGTCCGGATTGAGGACAGTAATTCAGGGAAGACTGAAGAGGAGAAAAATTACTTTGAGGTCTCTGAAACATGACTTTTGTTGAAAGACTGAAGAACCACTATTGCTTGCTCCCCCAAAAAGACACATTAATAATTTGCAAGTATGTAGAAAAACATGCATGAATGGCTCAGGGGTTTTTTTCCCACAGATCCATAGCTAATGAGTCCAGAGTACTGGACTTCAACTAGGCTGCTTTTTTTAAGTGTGAGGCATTGAAATAGAGTTACTGGGAAAACTCTTGATCATTGGAAGACTTTTAGAACAGTAGAGATAAACATACATCCAGGTTTTCGTGGGTGATCCTGTTGAGGGACAAGTGAGCAAACATCCTAAAGCATCTCCCAGCTTTATGTTTCTGCTATTGCATCTCTGCATACTACTAATAAAACTCATTATCTTAAACGTGCATAATTTATATTTAAAGAATGTGCACAACAGACCAAATCCAAACCCTGTGAATGTCACTGAGAGCCTTTTATAAACTCTTTTGAAGTAGACTGAACACAGCTATTGCCTTGGTCTAAATCTGAGTTGTTTACTAATAATTTGGTATTTGCTTAGTTTGCAGAAAACCTGATAAACCATAATTAAGTGCTTAGCTTGGAAATGAATACTGCAAGCATTGCTCTTGAGAGGGAAAGTGAGGTCTGGTTTTCAACCCTCCACAAGCTGATCTATAGATAAGGTAGAGAACTACCAGGTCAAAACCACGCTAGTTTATCAATTCCTCATTCGCGCTGATAAGAAAGGACTAATGGAAGATTAAGTGACTCATGTTTTCTCACTTCATAAAGTATTTTGGTTTAGTGTGAAATATAGGTTGTGGAATTTCCATCCACGCTTGGAAGCATTCAAGATCTGACTGGACAAAGCCCTAGGAAAACTGACCTGAACTCAGTGTTGGTCCTGCTTTGAGCAGGAGTTTGGACTTGGTGACCTCCCAGCGTCCCATACAAATCTAATGACACTGTGATTCTATGATAATTAACTAAATTTTCATGTTCTGCAACAAGAGATCCTGAATTTTTCTTCAAGAATTCTGTATCTCCCATCTCTAATGTCTACCACAATCCTTCCTCACTGTTCTTTTAAATAAAATACACTTGCAAAATACAATACTGTTAAAGCATGGAAGTTCAAGCAAAGAGGCATTTATTGCAACAACAAATACAGAAAACAAAAGACCCTAAACCTTGGAAATAACACCTGTCAAAGTGTCCATGCACTTCCTGTAAAAATGTAGCTTCATTTAATCTGTATTTAGAAAGTCAATAAAAATAACTGTTTTTCAAAAGGAATTTTCTATAGGTAAATATCTGTTTCGACAAGGTGTTGAAACAGCTGAAAAAGCAAACGAGGTTGAAGCACACATCTGGAGTGAAAGAAACCACTTTGCAATGGTATGAATTTGTTTTGCAACAAGTTGTTTTGTAACATCTCATAAGCTTCATTTACCCACATGAACGTTTATATCTTGGCATTTCTGCTTTGAAATTCTGATAATTTTCACATCTGTGAAATGTATGAATATTTCAACTCTCCTTCCCAGTTTAAACAGAACCTTGTTTCCCTGTTCTTCAAAACTGAAAATGCATTTTTTTACAATTGCCATGCCCAGTTAAGAAAGCTTACAAGGTCTGAGCAGAGGCTGTAATGGTGTCAGATAAACAGGGCATGCTCTGGCTGTTGAGAAGAAAATGACTGTCAGAGCAAAGTGCCTTGTCTTTCTCTCCCTTTTCCTTTTAGCTTATTGTACAGAGCAAGAAGCCAGCAAACAGACAGCAAAAGCAGTGAAGAACAAGAGCAAATCTCTCAAGGTAGAGCAGCATTTCTGCTGACCACAGCTTGCAGCAACTCAATGTCTCCTGGGACAGTCTGTAGATTTTGAGGACACAAATCCAACCCAGCTAGGCCCTCTTATTTTCCTTCTGCCGAGATGTACCAGTCAGTCCTGCCTTTCCCTCCTGTTATGTCACTTCCTTCAAGAAATTAAAATACTAAATGGAAATTAATCCCTCTTCCATTTCCCTGGTACAGCACAAGTATTGGTGTTACTCTGCTGTATCTGGCTTATGTCAGTAAATGTAAAAGGAGCCTTGTATATTTGGATATGGCCCCTTTTACAGCTCTAAAAAGCTCTATTATGGGATGTGAAGAGAGTTTCTCTGGTAACTAATGCCCATTTGTGCCTTGTAGGATTTTCTATATCCTTCAGACTGGCTTGGTGAGTTAGGAGTAGGAGAAGGGGAGAAGACAGCACTGCATGGACCAGGAACACAAGACTTTGTGCTGCACTGAGTCATGGATGTCAGCCTCATGGACATCAAGCTCAGGATAAGCTTACTGTAAACTTTGTTCCTTTACATTCTGTATTTTGTGCTGAAATTATCTGTCATGTTACTGGCAGAAGATTGTTATTCAAGGACACATTTCCTAGGTTTGGAGAAGGTTGCTTTTTTCTTACAAAACAAGCTTTTTCTTTCAAACTTCCTTCATAGAGTACAAAAACTAAAATGTTTGCATAGCAGAGAAAAGAAAAAATAAGCCCTTAATTTCAGAGCCTTGTCAGTGCCAAATTACTAGCTAATGTAATAAAGCCCACAGACAAACACTTAAGTTGCAACATTTGTGGATTTTAGCAGCAACAGCAAATGTTTTGGAAATGACATAGTCTTGATTACTAGCTCATCTTCATATTTGCATCTGATTTTCCACAAGACACTTGCTACTTTTTGTTTCTAACCCATTCTCTGACTGCAGAAATGTGCATAGGAGTACAGCAGCAGCACCCTTTGAGATCTTTAGTATGACTGAGCCCTGTAAGCAACTTTTTCATTCTACAAAGAAAGAGCGCATTTCAGCTAGACTTGGACGTGGTTTCAAGAGGTAGTTTTGGCTGTCAGTTCAGAGTAACAGCGAACATCTCCCACGTTCAGGAGTTTCAGATACAAAATACTGGCTTCAAGTCCATTTCTAATTTTAACCCATACTGCACGTGTACAGCTATAGATAAAACTCAGTAACAGCCCAGACAAATCAATACTTCCACCTGAGCGAGCCTACCCACACCACCTGGCAGCCAAGAACACAGCCCAGGGGCACACTCAGCTCGCCCAACCACTGCCCTGTGGCTCTTACATGGCCCTCAGAAGGCTTCATGAAAGCAGAGTTAACCTCTGAGATGGTTTTATATAGCAGTCATTTTACTCTTACTCCTGATTACACAGTTGAGGAAATCAGAAGAGCAGAAAGTGGGGGAGAGAAAGGCTCCAAGAAGTGGCAAACAAAAAGGCTTTACTAGAAGATCAAAGGAAATTCATCATTCAACTAGAAAGGTGGCTTTGGTTTAAATAGTTTTAAACCCTGAAACTTGTTAGTAGTCATTCCAGACCTGCTTTTTATATTTCTTAATGCAAGTTAAATGCCACTTAAAACAGATTTCTGTAAATCCAAGTTAAGATAAGTTTAATAGATTAGAGGCAAATGACAAATCCGCACTGCTGTCTTCATAATTTTTACCAATAATCATGAAAAATTTCTCCTGTAACATCAAGTGTCCCTGGCCAGGTTCTCTGTACACTTTCTATCAGGGCACACCACCACCAAAATGGTTGCACTGGCTTTTGTGCTGCACTTGTCAAAGTGTTTACACAAAACGTGAGAAAGTGGAGAATCAAGCCTAGAAATTTTCAGGTTTCCTTGAACACGGTTACTTATGTAAATTTACAGGTTCAATCCAATCCCAAGATTGTTATATGTCTGTGACAAGTGAAATACGTATACACCTGCATTTCACCTGTCACAGGCACATAACTTTCTCAGGATAGGTGATATCCATATCTCCTGAGATAGCATTGAGTGCTGTTACACATAACCATACTCTGATTTTAGAGCGTGCTAGTCATTTTTGCATCAGTTTTCTGTTAATCTAAGTATACTACACAGTTGTATCCTACATGATGTAATATGGACATCAGATGTGTAGGCTGCAGCTCTGAAGAGGGGGCAGAGGCCTCTCTACATGAAGTTTTCTTGAGGTGACTTGCAGAGCAGGTGTGAAGGTCTGACATCCATGTTCAGCTTTTCTCTAGTATCTAATAACTCCGCCCTTGCAGTTTTTTACCATTTTGTAGTTTTGTTTGATTCCTTACCCTAGACCCATCTGATCTTCTAAAATATGACAAAAGTTTCTTGTTGATCCCTCTTCTTCTGCGTGACTCAGTTGCAAATGATACTTCGAGTCTCCTTGAATGCCCTTAGAAGACAGGGTTTTCTGACTAGGTAGCACTGCACTCGTGGTCTGAGAGTGGTCCCTGCGTGTTGGGGGGGAGAGAGGAAGGATAAGGTGGGCTGTAAAAATGGACATTGTACGCCTGCAACCATCAGCCTGAGCAAATAAAATGAGCTCTAACAGTCATCCTGAGGTTGTTAGCATAGCACCACGTAAAGGACTGACAGACGGTTACTGCTTGTATTACTGTTTCTGTTGTTCAGTAATGAAAGTGATGGTAATTAATAACAGTCTTCTAGACCACTGATAACACTCATGTTAAACTTCTAAAAAATGGTCTCTCTTGCTGGTATCATTTACAGCAGTCTCCTGAGCTGCAAGACATAGCTGTAATTTTATGGTGGTTTGCGGTAAATTATTTCCTTGCATACTGTACTGTATTTAAATAAAAGACGGGAGACACTCTAAACCTGAAAGAAAGAAATGGTATTAATGTGAAACTATTGGAAGGACTTTTTTTAAAAAAAATAATGCTGACATATATAAGCAAGTAATACAATGTTCTCCATAGCTGCTTGAGGCACAGTATATCCAATATTAACACAAGTGGGTACAGCTAATAAGGCCTGTATTGTTTATGCAGAGCTCACAACGTGACTCACATTTTGTGTTTGTTTGCAGAGTTGGAGAGAAGAACTGGGCTTTTTTTTTTTTTTTTTTAGCGTTAACATAATTTTAACTCTCATCTGCTTTCTTCTGAGCTCCCATTCCTAATTCAGCACGCATGAGTCTGCTAATGAAATCCAGATGTCAGACAAAAAAACCCCAATAAGCTCTCCCACCCATCTGGTGGATCAGGTTTCTCAGAGATTGGGGAAAAAAAAAAAAGAATCAGGAGAGATTCCTAGAATGTCTGAAACTTTAGATTTCAGTGTGTTTTCAGAGAGCAGAGGGCAGCAGGGGGATGGTTTAGAAGTAAAATTGATAGCAAGTCAAGATTCTTGGTGGAAAAGTGGGAAGAAATTGAGTGGTTATGTTATCAGTTACTCTGAGCCCTGAAAAGAACTAGTATATCCCAAATCCAGAGCTGCTACTGAAAAATTGTACTGAGCATCACAAATAGCAGTTCTAAGATAGAAATAAAAAGTGATGTAAATTATTAAATTGGTTTATTCCTTGGCTTTGCTGTTTCAGGGTCCCAATCCCTCTAGAGACTCCAGAAACCTGGGAGGAGAAGTTATAACATCATCCTCCAGTTTACTTTGGAGGATTATTTGCAGAAGCTCACCCCTGTGACTCTGGGCTTCCTTTCTTTCAACCCTCACCTTAAACCTACCACTAGTCCAAGGCTGAGCTGTATACAAAGTGCCCAAGCTCTTTCCAAGACCAAGACTTGTCCTCAGGGGACAGGTTTTTCACAGCCCTCAGCTTTTTTGGCAGCCTCTTTCCAGTCCAAATCCAACTGTAATTTTAGGCTTTCTCCTTCTCTTGACTGTAACCCTGGCCATAAACCGAAGCTTTAGACAGAGCAGTCCTTCCTACAACTGAAGCTTTGCATTTTTCTTTCTCTCTACTATTTCTCACTTCTGGAATGTATCATAATCCTTAAAATTTATTACACCTGAGGCCTGAGACGAATAGGTCAGAAATGTCAGTACCAAAAGACTTGGGCTGAGTAGCTAACTGGAAATAGAATTTTGCTTCATTTTCAGAGGAAATACTTAACAAAAATCAATTTTACTCAAGCTTTTTATGTGACTAATTCAATGGAATGTTCCCAGTAATTTATTTCAATTATTCAGTTGACTGAAAAAGTGGTGTCTTCTGTACTTCCAATAACATTAGGATGCATCAGGGTTTACTCTTACACTGAAAGGCATGATTCTGTGGGCACAGCTTACAAGTCATTGTGAGCTGCCCTCATTTCAACTGTGTTTAACTTGAAACAAGCCACAAAGTTGCTTTTATGCTACTTTTGCATCTGTTTCCACAGCCACACTCCTCTAGATTGGCAAAACAGAAAACTCTGTTGCGATTTCTCTTCTACACAGGCACTTCCCTGATCTATGGATGGTGGGTTGATGGACTCACCATGAAGGAAAGTTCCCTCTCGGTCACTCTGTTCTGTTCACTTCATTTTTGTTCCTCTTTCATATAATTTAACACCTGAGCACTCTCAAAACGTACACTTGTGGTTTGCTGTCCTGTTCTTTTCCTAGGGTCAGTCTTGTGCACATAATAGAGTGGTTTTGTATAGTAACTGGTTTTTCTTAAACGTGAGAAGAATGAGGACACATATCTGTACCTTGCACTTGGGATGGGAAAAGTGAGCTTTAGTTACTGTGAGAGCATGTAACATTGTCTCGGCTCAACTTGTAACCCAGGAGAGCTCCCTTAGCCTGCTAATGAGTGCTACTCCATTGCTCCAGAAAGCAGAGGGGTCGACAGAAGTGGCCTTCTCTCAACAACTGCACCTCTCCCAGCTATGTCTGACTGTGGTCCTTGCAGACCTGGGCAAGTTCTGCCTCTGCTCTGGGCCAGCTGGCCCAGGCTACTTTGGATGCAAAAGTCCTGTAACCCGCATGTTGTGATGGAATGCAGCATTCTGTAGATTTGTGGTTTTCAAATGCCACGGCTTTAGATCTGTGAATGTTGTACTCTTTTCCATGGAGGACTGTGGGTACACCTATTATGATGGAGATAAATCTTTGTACCATCAGGAAATGGCAGAATTACTCATGGGTGCTGCTTAGTGGTAGTTTAGCATCCACAGAGATTCCAGAGCGCTCTGCTGTCAGACTGAACAGAGCTATTGAACATTTGTGCCTCCTGCAGAGGGAATTGCTCTGTAGCTATGGGCACTTCAAAGTGTTTGTTCACTACTATGTATTTGGCTCGGGTTATCGAGCTGTTCATTATTCATGAACTGGTCTTATCTGAACCCTGGTTCACATTGGTGATTACTTGTGATGATGGATGGTGAGAGCTGGGTGCAGTCTGCAGACTTTGAATTAGAGCCTGTGTTGTTTTAACGGGTTCATCTGGTGGTTGTACGGAGAGATTCAACAGGATCAGTGTGCACAGGAACCACAGTAGTGACCAGTGACAGAGCTGTAATCAGTCAGTGTTCCTGGGGAGAACAGACTGAGTGATCCTTTCCCTGAAGGATGCAAACCACCTCAGTGCAATCCCATGGACCTTGCCCATCTTTCTCAGGAGGATGAGCAGTATCTTATGAAAGCATCATTCTTCAAAAACATTTCTTATCATGTCTTTTTTCTCTACCCCATAGTCTTCTCTCTTACAAGCCCCTAATACATTTGATGGCTGATAAGGGCCAAAAGCAGAAGCTAGTAGAGATAAGAGCTAGGGAAGTGTGAGAAGTAAGAAGACAGCTGTTGCCTGAAGACTACCAGCTGTTGAAAAATAATCAACATTATTTTGATGCTGAGGGCATTGTACAGCAACACCATATGGTTAGTAAAATAAGGATTTAGTGTAACTCCCATCTATGTCCATGGAAAAGACTTTCTTGTTTCGGTAGGATCTGGAGACAGACATAAAGCAACTTTGGATAGTCGGCCTTCAGAGAGATGCTGTTGTCTTGCTCCAGCAGAATTATTGGCGCACATGCAGAAGGTCTGACCCTGCTGACCTCACGTTCTGCATCCTGTCATACCTCTTTATCTCACCTCCATTCTTGAGATTCTTTCCCAATCAATCCCCCTCCTTATCCAGCAGCTACAGTTAAATCCCTCATTCCTTTTCCAGAGTATCTAAGATCTTTGACCCATTCAGTCTCCTTTCCAAGGTGCCCTCCATTGATAGAGGAAAATTAAGGCTGAAGAATGGATGTTTGGCACACTAAAACAGACATAATAGGGTATGGAAAGCACAGCTCTTGTGTTCTTTGCATGCAGTTCCCAGAGACACAAGCCTTAGCTAGCTTTTCCAAACTCATCCTTCTTTTCTGATCTTTTTCTCTTTTTATCTCCAGCAGCTGTCATTTCATTTAGCTCTGTCATTTTATTAATCACTCTAGAAAATGTGTTTGCCTGCTTAGCATATCTAGCAAGTTAAGGCACAGTAGGTCCATCTCTGGATATTTTTACCATACTTTAGGTGATTATGTTACACCAAGGAACATGGCCAAAGTGCAGCGAGTCCCAGGAGTTAAATTTATAGATTGAGATCTATGGAAAAGCAACTGGAAGGTATTAAAAAAAACCCATAGCAGGTTTTAGCAGGAGTCCATAAGTCAGGCTGTCAACCAGTAGTTGAATATCCAGCAGCAAATAATCACTGTCTCCTTGTACAATTGATTTATTCCATACTGCTGCTTAAAAAAATACTGATCCCCAATTCCTTCTCACTTCAGGCAATTCTAACTGGGGTGAATAATTGAGTTTGGACACTGTAAGAAGTACCAAACTGTACATCTCCAGAAGATGGAGGACTTTTCTGTTGGAGTAAATTACATGGACTGATCAGACAACTGTCCCACAGAATATAGAACTGGTGTTCCACCAGGCTCATAGCTGAGCCTTTTCTGCTAGCATAGCCTCATTTCATGCAGGTAGAACTAGCCAACTATCCTACACTAAGCAATATAGGACTATTTTAATTTCATTTGTGATCAGTTGGGTGGAAAGGGGGTTGGGTTTAGTTGAATTTGAACAGTTTGAGATAGTTATAACATGCAGCTAGATTACCAGTATTCTAACATTCACATTTGTGGCTTAACTATGTCTGGTTACTCTACTGACATGATATTGCTCCTTACACCAAAATAGCAATATAGGTTTTCGAGAAATACTGTACCAGGGAATGTATTTGCTCAAATTTTTGTAAAAGGTGAAGATGGTTGAAAACAATTCACTAAAGATCAGTAGATATTTAAAGAATTATTTGCATGCACTCAGTCCTCAAAATCTAGTCTCATGTACTTTTGCAGTTATAAACAAATCAAGAAATGGGTCTTCAGGGCACCCATATGAAATTTTTGAAGTTGAAAAACCCCTGGTGTTTGCAAACTTCCCCACTCTTCATACTAAATACCACTTTTGTTCTTCCTGTTACTTCTTAGAATGCAGGTACTTTACAGGAAACCTTCCACATGATTTTGAAACATTAAATAACAGGAATAACAAAATTGCCGAGGCTCTCAGGGATCTGGGGAGATCAGCTAGCCCAACCCCCTGCTCAACACCACTTAGGTGTTGAATACCTTCAAGGATGGAGACACCACAACCTCTTTGGGCAACCTGTGCCAATGCTCAGTCATCCTCACAGTAAAACAGCTTTTCTTATACTTAAAGGGAATTTCCAGTATTTCAGTTTGTGCCCATTGCCTTTTGGATTGCATCTCCACTGTCACTGGCTCCCAGTGAGAAGAGTCTTGTTCTGTCTTCTTTAATCTCTCCCATGCTACATATCAGCTACCCAAAGCAGAACCCAGGCAGCCTTTTGAATTACGCCATGCTGAACAGGTCTTCCATGTGTGGGAAGCCAGGATGGTCACGTGGCATCTTTTTGCCACCTGGGATCTAAAGTCTAAGAGGTTGATGCTAAAATAACTTATTCATAGGATGTTAGAAGTCATTTAAACCTAAACGCTGTCTGGGCTCAAAACAGACATAACCCCTTACACGACAACTGCATGTAAAGAATTAGGGTTGCACGCATTACATGCAATTTCCAGTTCTAGAATTAGCTCCTTAAGAGCTACCATGAAATTAACATACCCTACAAATCCCATAAAATGAAAAAATAAGAGGTACAGTCATGACGGATTACCAGCTGGAAGACTTTTTTTTTTTTTTTCATCCCAAATACTGAGTGCACTCTCTGGGAAAAAAAGCTCACCGGTCAAGTCAATGAATTGATAGAATTTTGCCCATCTAAATAGTTGATGTAGAAACTTCTTTTAAGGCAGACAGTACATTTCAGATGCTGGGGGCAATGAAGCTCTGAATACATTGGATTAAAACATGCAGAAGTAATGATCTAGAGTGATATAATGACCCAAGTAACATTTTGACCATGTCAAATTCCACTTTCTCTGTTCCAATTGAATGAGTGAAGGGAGAGAAAGCAAAACTAAAACCAGAATTCCAAGTCAGAATATCTGCACTAGCTTTAGCATTTTCATCAGCTTCCTGACAGAGAATGTTCTTTGCACTGCAGATTCTATGTTGCAGTTGGACAGTTTGCAATTAGTTCTCCATTTTAAACAAAATTACAGGACTAGGCTTTTCAAAGTCTTTACTCCCTCTTCTCTGTCCTTGTTAGGTTTTACCTCACAACCTTTCCTAAATTTTCAGCTGCGTGTTGTGTGTTGGGCATTAGGCTGAAGGCAAGCAAGCCTAACCAGGTCAGCGCTCAAGGACAAATAAGCGTGGTTCTGTTCAAATCTGCGGGGATGCATCTGTTTGTAATACTGGATGATCTGGCCTACAAGAACAAACAGAAAAGTCCAGGTAACACTGCTAGCTGAGAATTTCATCTGGCGTGGCATCTGACTTCATTTAGCTGTAGCATTTACGTGCCAGAAAAAAATGAAATTGTGCAATGGATGTGCAAATCTTGAGTCAGAAGTAGTAAGGCAACTCCTATGATCATTTATTGTACCTTGTACTTTTCTATGCATTTCCACATAAACCAAGCATTTCTCATTCTGTACAATGTCTCGCATTAAAAGTTTTGAATACCTGCATCTCCGCGGATACTGAGACCCTTGGGTCAGAGGTACCGGCAGTGCTGGAGAGCTGACCTGCAGCGGATGCGCGCTCTGTTCCCAGCATTTTACTGCCCACTTAGGTCCTTGGAAGTAGTAAACTTTCTGCTTGTTTCTGCACAGCTGACCTAATTGCTCAGAGAATTGGAGTCTTTTTTTTTTCTTCTTTTTAATGACTAGTGTTGATTAAAAACCAAACCAAATGACACTGTTGCAGCACACAAGGTCATCAGCGATGAAGAAAATGTTTAATTTTGTTTCATAGTGTCACACTGGGTACTCAAATGCAACTGATTACAGTAGCGGTCCAAGGTCATTTTCAGAATCACTCTCGTGAGAAGAAAATTGTACTTAAGGTAATAAGTTGTAACCCTCTAATTTTACATTTGGCTGTGCTAAAACACAGTCGTGTGCAACTTACTCAGTGATTGAGTTCACTCTTCGTTAGCCAACCTCCTTATTATTTACCATACCCCAAACACTCTGTCCTCTACAGACTTTTATCAGTTGTTATTTTACCTTTGTTTGTCTTTCGGGCTACAACTCAATGTAATATTATCAAATTGAAACAAAAAAAAAAAGGTGTTGCTTAAGCATCTATGGTTAAAAATGATGATTTTTTTTACTTTCAGATTCGGCTCGCCCCTAAACAGCTTTTAAGAGTGTGAAAAGCACCTCATTACAATCAATTCAACTATGAGGATGATTCAGAGAATCATAAACTTGTGAGACTGAATTACTAGGTGTTTACTATGAGTAAGAGTCAAAGCTGCTCTAGTATTTTTCCAAAATAGAAAAACCTTTCCTATTTTGAATGTTTGGCTTTGACCCATATCTGCATGATTGTTTATATTAGTGTAGTTCAAATTCTGCTTATGGTCCCTGGTCTTCTAGGAATATTGCATAATCACAATCAGGTCTGAAAGTTTTAACTATGCAGACTAATAAGTAAAAATCCTAGAAGACCTCTGCAAAAAACGGTTTTAGGTGGAAGGCACTTTAAAGTTTCTTTTGATGAAAATTCGTGGGATTTTTATGCTTTAATGAAAATAGCAAAACTAAAAAAAACCCTAGAAGTTGAAACAACAATTTGTTTTAGCAAACTAATTGATCATTTAGAAATTAAGTCAAATATTATTTTCCAAATAGTTGTTTTATTCAAATAGTTTTTGAGAAAAGTTATTCCACTGGCTTTTATGATCACCCGATGACGTTTGAATTTCTGATGCTAGCTGTTTTTCTATTCTGGTATAGAAGTTTCTCTGAAATCTTTTTTCTTCCTCTCCACTTGCTTCTTACACTTTCAATCACACTTCATGGGCTTACAGCTAAGGCCAAGATCTCATTTTTAAGTCCTACAAGTCATTCCTGATCACCTTTTACACCCATAAGTATCTATCATTACTCAAACTAATGGTTTCTAAACGCCAACAAAAGTTGTTGTCCCTGTTCTAATTTCTCTCTCACTATTAAATCAACCTAATTATGATTTCCCTTTCAACTTTTTCTTTTCAAGAGCTGTGGCTTAAGCTGGTCAAGACATACAAGAACTAAGGACCAGGAAGGAATAAGAAGCAGTTACACTAAACTTCCCTATTTTTGCACATTTTTGATGAGTTGTATCATGGTGGTGATTCCTTCTAGAGCCATTTATGAGAGTATTCTTGTCTTTATCTTCAACTAACACTGTTTCACTCTAGAGAAAGCTATATTAGAAGTTAAACCTGTATCTAATACACCAATATTCTGCCAAAGTTCAAGGGAAAGCAAATAACTTGATGGATTGCAGGACTGCAACAAACCAGTTATAGGCTACAGATGCAGGTGCATTTGAACAGCAGTTTTGAAGGCAGCTTTCTTGTGCCCTTTTGGTCTTGGAACTTCTATTCTCATTCAAGTCAACCTCATAACCTTGCTTTAGTCCATGGGAAAAATGTCATCTTGGAGTTTTCATATATTCTACCAATTCTCGCAGTCTTTCCTCTTTAGAAGACACTCTCCACCACCATCATCAACAGTGAGAGAATACCTTCAACAGAAAAGTTCAGCATGTGCTTGTGGGTTTTTATTCCCTGGAGTGTCACTAAAGATACAAGTCTCACGATGGAAGTTCACTTATGAAAAATTCCATCCTGCAGATGCTAGCCTTTTAGATAGATACAATACAAGATCATATCCTTTCTATGTGTCAGCAAAAGAACAGGCATTTATATGCTTCCGGGTGAGTTCCTTCCCTCCTTCTGGAACGTGAGTAGGGTATGTTAACATTTGACAAAACACGTCATAATCCATTTTTTCTGTCCTGCATCTTAGTTATACACGACAATCTTAGCAATGCCACGCAGAGGATACTGGCTAAAGAGTGAACAAAGAGGATGTTGTTACAAAACAGCAGTATTCTCATTTGCTTTAAAATTCTTTTTCTCATCAAAACCTCAACCTCCTGCATTTTCCACACTGCAGTAGTGTTTGCCAGACATGTCATGCAAAGTTGGGTACAACAGACATCTTCCTTTTCTATCATTGTCTGCTCCTGCTCAATTCCTTTATTGTCCACAAGGAAATGTTATGAAAGTAGTATTTTTTCCTTAGGTCTTTTCCTGAGACCAGGCCGATCAGGGTACTCATGCTCCATTTGTGGGGAGCACCCATTGCTGTGTGACCTCATGCAAACATGAGCAATTGACTGATCTTGTGCTTCTTGGAGGGAGGAGCCAAGGTAAAACTTCTCACTGAACAAGAAGATGGAGAAGGGAAGACAACAGCAAGAAAAATCAAAAGTACCTCGCCTGCATGGAGAAGATAACTGTATAACTGTAGGGAAACATGGTCTAAAAAACCTCGAGATAGCTTGCTATGGAGGAAGAGGTAGAAGCAGGTTCTATTGTACTCCTCTGCTTTGAAAAGCTGCACTAACAGCTTTCACTTTTGGTGCAAAATGGTTTTATCAGCCACCTTTCTAAAGCACCATCTCTCTGCATTCCTCCTGGTGAGCAGTATGCCTCCTCTGTGTATGATATGCCTCACTTCTTATTTTGGGTTGCTGTTAGCAGAAATAGAGCACTAAGTCTTTTAGAGTTATCAGTGAACCAGTGGAGCTTAAAAATAGCCCCTTCATGCCTTGTTCTCAGACTTTGTCCTCATGAATTCCCTCATAACTCTGGTTCATGAAACAAGGAACTACCTCTCTGGAGGAAAGAATCTCAGTATTACTTTCACTACTACATTAGTGATGTTTTTCTTTTAATCTTTGGTACTCTACATAACACAGCTGTTCATAGCGTTTGACAAATCTGGAGCTCATATACAACTATCATTTCTATTTAATCAGTATTATGCTTATACTGTCACCAAAAAAATAATAAAACAACCCAATAAAGAATAAAACAAACAAAAAAACAGACAAAAACAATCAAAAAACCCACAAACAAACAAAAAGACCCAAACAAATAATATAACAACAAATGAGTAAAAAGGAAGATCATCTTCTGATTACCCACCTCAAATGATATATTGCATACTTTGTTATTTGGAAACAACAAAACGTGTGCTCTACCCTTAAGGTACACAGTCCCCGGGAAGATATAATTACTTCTTTAACACAAATTGCCAGAAGTCTTTTATGATTCTGATCGGTAGGATCAGGATCTGTCATGGTTCAAGTCAACACAAATTTCAGTGGCTGCACGAGATCCAACTTTAACCTCCAAATGCACTGCCTTACAGCCCAGTTCTGGGCATATTTCTACTGACAGGCCAGAGTGGTTAAAATCTAAGTTAAGAAAACAGACAAGACCCAAGGAATGGCCATGTTCATATGTGTATGCACACCTTCGTGTGTGGCAGGCTGTAAGGGGACAGGGAGTGCTAAGGGAAGGTGAGCTTGGACAAAGAGCACAGTCACTCAGTTTCCCTGAGAAGGAAATCAAACATAAAGAGCAGGAGAGGTCTTTCCTGCCAACTGCGTGGAACTGTGCAGAGGGATGCAGTCTTCCTTCTTGTCTGCTGATCTAATGGGGAACTTCCCTTTGCTGTCACTCGGCAGCCAAAGATGAACTCCTATGAATGCCTTTCTTACCGGGAAACACTAAAATACAGCATTGAAGATCTTAATGACCATGAAAGAGCTAGAAAGTTATTTTCTGGGTAACTAGCATTCAAGCACTTTCTCTGATGGCCTTTGGTATATATACGGATGCTGCCAGTCCATTTATTTGTGGATGGGCATCCGCAACATAAAGCCTGTCGTAACGGCTGTAACACCATTATTCACATCTTCAGTAGAAGGGCCAACAATGGAAACAACACTGTCCTCCACAGCTCTTCTAAAGATGCACTGTGCACAAAATGGGGTGCTATATGCCTACTAGTATGGCTCTCAAAATATGTCAAGAAAGATGAGGCTTTCACATTTGTTGTTGTTCCTTGTGCCATGGCAAGAGTGATACAGAAAGCCTTGGCCGTAGCAAACTGCCATTCTTGTCATTAGAGATGGGTTTGAAACCTAAAAGCTGCAAAAGCTGTCTTCAAGGTACAGTATGTGTTTCTGTATGGATCCAAACAGAAGAGTTTTGCAAAATGCCTGACACCTTTTTGTGATTTAGCCAGTCTCAGCCAACTAAATCCAGCTAATTACATCATTCCTATGTGTGCCTGTCCCTTAGATAGCATGATTGGCTTTTCCATGGCACAGTTGCAGGCTGAAATGGGAGATTAATGCTGTCCCACCCTCCTAAGAGATCCACTCTAAACCTCCCTATCTCATGATGAAATGCAGTGACATTCAAACTAGTGTCAGTCCTGACCATTAAGGACTTGATTACATACTTTGGGATGGCATTAAGTGTTCCAATACTTTTGATACTGATCATGTAGTTTTAGCTAATGATATATATCTGGAAAGAAAACCATCACAGCTGGGTGATAACTATGACAGGTCTATGGAAAATATTCTTCAATGAAAAACCTACTACTTCATAGAATATGTGCTTAAAGCACTTGGGAATGGTAAACTATCAGAGAAGAGAAATTCTGGAAGGAAATGGTTTGCTACTTTGCCATCAAAGTTGGATCTTAATTTTTACTTCTTTGGAGGAAAGTTGTAATTCTTGGGAACTAGATGAAATGAAGAACATAGTGGTACCCTGAGGAATGCATTGGTCAGCTAACAAAAGCTAATATTACGCTTCTTTCTTTAACAAGTTTCAGTCACTGTCTTCTTTTATCTTGAAGTGAAACAAGAGCAAGACTATTAGTAACTTACAGTCTGGTCCTTTGTCTTGAATTCACTCTGCTAGGTGTGGCTTTTAGTCACAAAGGTCCCTAGTCCCACAGGGATGGGAAATGTCACCAGTGGAAGAGACAAGTACTTTATTAAAAATAAATAAACGGGGTGTGTGTGTGTGTGTGTGTGTGTGTGTGTGTGTGGCGCAGAGAAGAAAGAGAAAGGTAAGTAAAATAAAAGTAAGAAACCTTCCTAACGTATCTCAGGTTTTCTGTGACAGACTCTGGTCTCTCTCCTGACATCCTGCATACAAGGTCCACTAGTAACGCTTTGCCTTTGTACTGCATCAGTGTGGAGCATGGCATCACAGCATCTTTAGGCCAAATTGTGGACTACTTTTGGTCCAGAAGCTGTGTTCTGATACTGCTTCACATATTAGAGCCTAGACAGTTCAATTCGCTTTAGTCAGTTATGAAAATACTCTAAGTCTAAAGAAAGATAATCCCATTCACTGTTCAGTGAGGACTGTCCCATCTGCTATTGTCTTTTGCAGTACCACATATTCACCACGGAAATACAACAGAGAGATTGTGTGCAGACCTCCCCAGTTTAGCTGCAGTGTGCAGTATGCTCAGGAATTTCGGTCACAAAGAAGATCCTTTTTTACAAGAAGGCGGTAATGTGCCCTTAGAATCCATTCGCATCACATTAAACAGAGCTGTGTTTGTTCTGCCTAATGGACTTTGCATGAGACATCGTTCTAGCACAGTCAGAAATATATTTCTTGGCTCTACCAGTTTGCCCTCAGGCTCTGCAGTACCCCACACATTCTCCCCAGGGAATTTGTGCTGTTCAAAATCATAGCCAGGTCCTCCTCGGTAAATACATGGGTCCCTGCAACTTCAGTCTAGCACGTTGCTACTGGCTTTGTGTCTTAACTGTAAAATAGAGGTTGGAAACAGCATGGCAGGTTTGTGTTATTTCTTTAATGTAAAGAGTGACTGGACTATGTCTGTAGTTCATCAAAGTCAATCGTTATTGGTTATTGCACTGAGGAAGGCAGTTGTTTAATGGGAATCACTGTACTACTTCAGTTACATTATAGCAAGTAAAATAGCGAGCTCTAAAGAGAGCAAAATAACGTGGCTTTCAGTAACTAAACCTGAAGTCATGGAGAAATTCCTGGAGAACTTGACTTCCCTGGAGGCTCACTGAGTCAGCAAGTTCTTCCAACTTTCTTCCCTTTCTTTGGTCGTTCCAGCGCTCAAATTTACAGTTATATATTCTCAAAAAAATTTTTTTTTCTTCTGCAGGTTTCACTAGTTGCAGAACCTGGGAGTTAGTGTTTGGATTTTTTTGTCTGTTAATAAGCACAGACTTTGTGCATATTAACTTTAAAATCAATTCTGTTTACTGTCTACTGCAGGCACAACAATAGAATATACAGACTTCTGTGGTTGGAGTTAGTTAGGCTGACTGTGAGCTCACTGAGGACAGAAAGAATCCCAGCCAGCTTCGGGCACAACAGGCTTTTCAGATATTTTTGTTTGCATTTACACTTGTAATGTGTAGCACATCAATTTGGATGCGAGAGAATGATCTTGTGGTTTAAGCTCTGGACAGGGATTAAAAAAAAATCTAGGTTCAGTGTCAATTAATTGTATGTACTTGGGTTAGTGCTACTATCTATCTGTGCTTTATGAGGAACTGCAGCAAAATCCCATCTTACCTATTAATGTCTGAGCTCTTGTGGCCAAAGTATTTTTCTATCATTTTGTATAGCTCCTAATGCAATACACTCAGGATCTCTGCTTAGTAGTAAATGATAAATAATTTTTAGACAAGGGTTGAAAAACACTTCATCACTGCTGGTCTGCACAGGTCTGGGGATAAGTGTATCAAGTTAGCACAGCTGACATACCACAGGTTTACAGAGTACTGTTTATAAAAGGCATGAGAAACCAAACAAGAATTCAAATATGGTTCAAAACTTCCAAGTGGAACCTGGTTTAGCCTCCTGATGTGCCAAGCAGGGCTGGAAAACAGACGAGAACAGGCTTTCATGAGATTTTCCTACTTCTGGTCAGGCCAAAAATTTTGCAAGAGCAGCTTTTCTCATGATATTTTGGCACTTTTGCTTCTGGGCTTGCCTGCAGCTTGGAGGCAGAGCCATGTGAATACACTAATGGAAAAAGCAATTTCTCTCAATGTGTTTGATCTTCAGCTACAGTCTGAAAGATTCATGTTCTTTCTTATATTTTTTCTATGCCCAGCTGTTATTTGCAGGCCTAAATGTTGGGGTTTTTTAACTCATGCTTCCTGACTTTGCTTCTGTAAACTTGCAGCCTCACATACAGCTTAAGCCTTCTTCACAGGAGGAAACTGAAAGCGTAAGATGAAATCCCAATCTTAAGAGACAAATTTGAATTAAGGATGGAAGATGTGCTGTCCATAAAGCCAACACTGAAACTACCTTAACACCATTGTCTACTTTACCCAAGAACTTCCCCACTCGATGCCAGAAATGAGGCTGATTTGAGTGTGGACTTTGATGTAGCCACTGTAGTCAGTAATAAGACTACCAGAGCTGATACCACGTACTCCACAGATTCTCAAAACAAAAGTAATCCTACATAGTTTTCTGATCTTCAGTCTATTTCATCGTCTAGAGGATAAAATCATTGGGTCAGGGAATGCTTCTATCCATGAGTTTCAACCAGGTCTAGCATGACAGGCAGCTTCTCACAAATAGTGAACAAGAAAGTTAATACCAGACCTTCCTCCTTTGGAGTTTTTACTCTCTGAGCAATGTAGTGAATCATGGAACACACGAAGGTTAATATCAAAGGACCTCTGGCCTTCTCACCAGGAAGTTTTGCTTCTACCCAGGTGAACAGAGAGTCTCTGCATTTGACAGAGGAAATGATCTTGACTATGTCTAGCAATTAGAAGAAAACATTAAGATCATACTTCCCATCCCCTCAGTTTTTCTGATGACACTATTCCCATGAACTTCTTATCTAACCTGCTTATGTCTATTTGCAGCATTACTCTAAATGCAGTGACATTTGTGCCAGCATGCCTGCCTGATTTCTCTCTCACCATGCTTATCTGCAAACACTTGTTCAGTGCAATCATCTGCCAAAAACAAAAGTTGAAGTTTTGGGGATTTGTAGTAAGAAACCTTGACACTTTTTTTTTTCCTGAAGTGGGGAGTAGAAGGGAATAGGAGATGAACAGAGCAAACCTTTCAGACTTTCTTCAGAGTAGCACAGAGCCTTGTCCTCACCTAATCATTCTCACCCCAGAACACATGTATGCATATTAGGACCTAGCGGATATTTCTCGGACTGTGTTCTGGAGACAGGTGATAACCAGTCTGAACCACTGAAATTTCATTTAGTCTGCTGTTTATTTCTTGCTTTAACTACAGCTGTTTCTCAGATGATAAAAATAGAGTCCTATCCTGGTGCTATCTCTGCCTATTTTGATTAAAACAAGATGCATGACTAGGTTCTGTTCTGATCCATATGATACAGAAAAAGGGAAGGAGGAAATAAAGTTTTCTTTCTAGCGAAATTATTGGGAAATGGAGGGGAAAATGAACAAGCAAGAAGCAGTCAGTTAATTCCCAAACCTTCATACCTTTTTAGAGCCTTTTCCTAGATTTGCAAACTGCAGTGGGTAGAACACTACACAACAGTTGTCTTAGTACCTTAATATAAGTATATATTAACAGAAAAAAGGTGATTGACAAAACTGTGAGCCCAAAGGGAAGTCAACAGTTGATCCTTGCTTGTTTACCCACGTGACAAGCATGAAATAGCACTGCATAGTTTTGCATCACTGTCAATATGCCAAAGGAGGAGTTAAAGACTGGAATGGGGTCTAGCATCAGCCTGGGCTGCAGTTACCACAAAACAGTGATCACTGTGTCAGGCTTCAGATGGACTCACCAAAGCAGTTGCTTTCACTGCACTATTCTGTTCCAGGAGGTGGTATTCTCAAGGTCTGTGCGAGAGCAAAAGAACTTCTACCCATTCAGCACCAGGTTCATAGTGGGTGCAACTGGAAACAAATAGGCTGGGGAGAAGTTCCATAGTTGGTACTGGCAAACTTTGTACCGTATCAAGAGTGGTAAGCCTTGGCAGAGGGTGATGAGCCCAGTATGAAGAATGCATGCATCATCTTCTCTCGAAGCACACGGAGGCTCTGCACAGTGCCCTGTTAGTTCCAGTACTGATGAATTTCCTTTCCACAGAAATCATCATTGTAATACTTCTTGTACAGTTTTAGAAACCCTGAGTAATATCTTCAAAAGAAGATGTTGAAACTAAGATTTCAGGCGATTTTCAGTTTCAGGGGCAATACTGTACTTCGTCTCAAATATCTCTAGCTAGCATAGGTGCTGTTCTCTTTAGAGGTCATTTGAGTGGTGCAGGCCGACAGCAGCAATCAGAATTTAGGAAAGAACATGAGGCCAGCTACGGAGGCTCAAGTAACCTTGCAGTTACATGCTTCAAACTTGGCCAGTGACCTCATCAACAGCTTGTGCTGTTTTCCTGCATTGTTAGGTGCTGACTGTGGAAACAGCACAAGAGGTTACTGTTTTCAGTCACAGGAGTGAGAACACTCATCAAGAATTAGAAGTCACTTTAATCGAATCAGATAATATATTACTATTTGCAAAAGTCTGCACTGAACCGGATCCCAGCTAACCGTTTATGGAGCTCTGAAAGAGCAAGGACACTTGCCTTTTCCTTATAGCGGTGCATGTTTGTAGACCTTTGCTGAATTTCAGAGGGATGGAGACAGTCATGATGAATAACGCAGGAAAAGTTATTGGTTTATTCCTTACAGCCAGGGTACGGGTGATACTAAAAGTCTTTCACTTAAATATATCCAATTCACTTTAACAAGCCTAGAAAGTTTTTGTTAGGAATCTGAACCTGGAAATGCTTATTTGAACGTCTGCAAATTCTGCCATTATCAAACAGGATTAGAAAAGAGAAATAATGTAGCCCAGATCAAAATGAAGAATACCATGTTAACTGTGAGCCCTGGATGGGCTTAAACAAAAGTTTCTTGAATCCTTACTCTAGAAAAGCAAGTGACTTGGATTGCATGGAAAGGAGTTACACTGAATGCGAGAGCTTCTAGAAAGGATCCACATGAAAAAAGAAAAACAAAGGAAAAAAAAACCCCACAACCCTTGCTCCCAAAGAGTGTTGCTTCTATGTCCTACAGATCTTTGCACCTGGAGATCTTTGATCATGGAGCACCTGTTGTCCCTTAGTATTGAACATGCAATATCGAAAAGAACAGAACACTTTCTTAAATTATTTATTTGTGGTCTTTGTGAAAGCATTTCATAGCTCAGCTGCCTGGATTGCTTTATGCCTTAATCTGGCACAGCTTTATCTCACAGCAAAAGGTGCTAAATCATTAAGTGTGTTCAGGCACATCTGTGATGTCATGCCATATGCAGTAATGATATATTTATTATGTGATGTGGTGTACATCTGTCCTAGTAGGTCATTCCTATCGTCTTGATCAGGGACACACTTTTTTTTTTTCTCTTTACATGTGCAATGTTTTGTTTTACTTTGAGAGCACTGACAGCTTTGGCAAGAACTCAGCTTTAAAAGTTAGCAGTTGCATGGTCCTAACTGGACAAGTGAACTGATCAAAAGCAGGAGATAACAGTGTACATTTATAAGGAGATGCATTTATGGAAACCTATGGGAAAGGCGAGCTTCCTTTTCAGAGAAGACAGAGGTTGTGCATGCTTATTACAGCTTTGGAAAGTTCTCCTGTTACCATTTTTCTTTATATTCTGAGTGAAAGAAATAAATTCCTGTTACTCCTGTCAGCTCTAATGCTCTATTAGGCTTCATTTTAATACTTCGTTGTTGTTCCAAAGTATTTGGGACAAATTCTCTGTTGGCTTAACTCCACTAACTACAGTGAAGTTACATTAGAATGGATTTGGCCCTACAGTTTATCTTTTTTTAGTGCTGCTTCTGCTTGGCTCTGTACGTGACCAGAATATAAAGACAGCAAGCTTACATGAGAAACAAGTCACTAGAGAAACCGAGAAATCCTTCTAAGCTATGAAATGTCTTTTCACAGAGTATAAATGACAGCACAGTTCATTTCCTTTCTTCTGGCAGGAGGACAGTGATAACTGTCATGTAAAACATCAGTTTTACAAAAGATTTCTCAAAAGTAAGTAAAATACTGGTTTGTGTTGCTTAGCTGACTCTTCCATTGTTCCATACACAAACCTGAATTTCCCATTCCAGAATTACAAATGTAAACTGTTACAATTCCCCAGAAAGGCTCTTTTCAGAGGACATAAACTGTTTCTACATATTCATAGGCCACATTAAAATTTCAGCTGGTGTAAGCCTCCTGGGTTTATGGCTGATCTGCTGTGCAGCAGACCCCTGGAAATCCTGCCAGAGAATGCCTGCTCGGTCATCTAGGTTAGGACAGTCTTCCCCTAGGCACAGGATTTTTCCCTCTCTTGCTGCCCCATTTTAAATATCTCAGTGATGAAACTTCCGTGCTTCACACTGAAGTCAATTCCACATTCTAATTAATGGTTTGCTTTTTTATTATTATTTATTTTCAGGGTTGAAAGAGAACTGCGTTTGTAGCCGTAAGGCACATGGCAGGAAGAGATGGAAACATTTCTTTCATAACCTCTTTCTGATTATAGAGCCCTTTGATCCTAGAAGATTTACATTCCAGTGAAAAACAAAAACTGAAACAAAACAGCCATGTGTAATCACTGGTCACTAATGCAACTCAGAATATTTTACCAGGCGTGTTAGTGACAAACGGGCACAATCTCACAGACGCATATCCAGGAATACCTGTATACCAAATTATTTTAAAAACAGAGTGGAGAAGAAACGTTTCCAAACTTTTGGCTGCCTTGTATATTTGAATAAGAGTATTATCCTGTTAGTACAGAAGAATCTGAAGATGACAGAGGCTGAAGCACCAGGAGAGCAATGCAATTCCTCACGTAGTAAGCCATGCCAGCAAGCTCTTTGCTTAAAATGACAGAATCACGAAGGGGTGGCTTAAAGTTAGGGATTTGCTAAATGGAGAGCTGTTGAAGATCTGCACAGGCACCTAAGACTACATGAGTAGAGGTATCTTAAGCGCTATCAGTAGCATTAAATAATTGTTCATTTTATGTTGTTACATAAACCTAAATCTCACCTAACCTGTACATATATATCTGTGGCAAGACAGTTTGCTCCTCTCTGATGCTGAATCTACTTACTTGGAAACTGAAGCTTAACTGTTTGTACATCTTGTCCAGCTAAGGGCACGAGAAGGGTTGTCGTCTCGTCTTTGGCAAGTCTTTGTCTACTCTGACTAGAAAGTGAGGAAATCAGAAAATAAGACACACATAAGTGACATTTCCCGCTATTTAACTGCAGTAGATATTTATACGGTTATACCTGCAAGTGAAAGCCTGAGCAGGATGGAGAGGAATGATACTGTCAGAGGCTTGGAGGAAGCAGCAATTGCAACCCAAAATGGAACAACCCATCGAGTTAGCCCTGCCGTTGCCTTGACTGGTGCTGTAGCTTTTCAGGCAGTATATTTGGAAGTGCTCTATGTAGTCTGACTTCAAGTAGCTGAAAAAATAACATGTCTGCCATTCCTACCCTGACAGCTATACCTTACTGTTATCAATTTTCTTCTTAGACATTTAAACTGAAGTCTCACATATAACAGTACTAAGAACATTCACAACCACTTCCTTTGTAGCAGCCTGACACTCTTCACTTGCAACTGCCCACAGTAATTTTTTACTCCCTTGGAATTTGTGTTTGATATATCTACAAAAGTATAATTCTATTTCTGAAATATACAGAATATAAAACTTATTAGCAAGCTTATTCTAGACTCGTATTTTGCCACCAAAACCTACCACGGTTCCATGAAGTCAGCTACTTGATACATTAAGGCTCCCTTAGAAAACCTGATGACTGTTTTTTTCCTAATGGATCATTTTCCCAGGTTTTATTTATTACTTTTAAAATAGCCCTTTTGCTTATATCATAATTTATGATAACACAGAAAGAAAAGAAAAGAAATACTGAGCAACAACAGACCATGCCATAAATCGCCTCATCAAACTAAGATTCCCATGGTCTGAAATCCGAATCACCAGCATTTTGGAAACTCAGTGCAGCACTTTAAAGCCACCTCATCCAGTCAGGCATTCTGCTTCCATGACCTTGGGGAGCTACTGCTTGTTTTAAATGTCAGCTACCAAATTCCCAAATCAGTCACCAATAATTTATATTCCTAGCTGCAAAAACACATTTTTTTCCCCACAATACTTCATTGCCAAAGCACTTTTTTTTTTCATTGCTAGATTCTTAGTTTGAAAGAAGAAAACAAAACTTAATATTTTACTGACACTTGTGGAGCTTTCCCACCCTGCTGGGGAAGCCTAAATACAAGCAGATTGGAGCAGAACAGGAACAAAGAAGCCATGCTGGAGGAACTTGCTCTAAAAACACAGCTGAGCATGCCGAGTTCCCAACGCACCGGAGACGCAAACAATAATATAAAGTGAGGATGGAAGCTCTTGCTGTGAAACCTCTTGTCCCTGTGCACGTCTAAGAATACATCCATCCCAGAAGTATTTACGCAAAGGCCAGTGTGAGGCTGCATGGCTCAGAGATACAGCCAGAGCGTGCAACTCTGCATAAAGCCTTTTGTGTTTACGAGGGGCCAGTCTTTTGCTCAGAGAGCCATGTCTTATTGTTTACCCACTGGGGTGCTGCCTGCTACTCCCTGTTAGGGCCCCTGCCTCTACAGGCATTTCTTGGTACAGTCAGTGCAAGCATTTTTTAACTATTACTTACAAAATGGCAGTGGCTTCCCCAAGGCCATATCTTTGTTTCTTTGTACAATGCTGTGATTGTGTAAATTGTCTTGTGTAAGCACATTGGCCTACTCTGGAATGCTTTCCTTCTCCCCCCACACCCCTCACCCCTTACGGCCTTTCATTGTTGTTCGTTTATGGTGGCATTTGTTCTTTTGCCATCTTGTCACAAATCCATTCCTGTAGCTATGTCACTTTTAAGGAACAGCATGGCTAAGTCTGGCCTTTCAATTTGCCAGAGGTCTGGGGAGCAGCTACTTCTGCTGAGAGAGCTGTTGCTACTGAACTGAATGGGCTTTCTTGCACTATTATGCAAAACTGCAGAGCTCCCCAAACCGTGAAGCCCAAAACAGCCATGTGTATTTCTTATATCATAGTCCTTTCCAGCATATAGCTTAACAAATTATCTTCCGACTTGTGACATCAAAACTGGGGAGTAAGAGAGAGCTTCCTCTCCTGGCAAGATCAGGCAAAGCAAGTCCTTGAATCATGAATGTGGACACTGCAAGCCTCAGCATCGCATACAGATATCTCTTCTTTCATTTATATACACAACAAACCACAACTGAAACCCAGAGTCTGTGAGGAACTTGCAGTTTCAACTTCTGATGATTCATCAGTGGCACAGTTCGTTGGAGCGCCTTTGTCTCCACCTCAGCTGTAATTCCGCTTAAAGGACAGTGTTAGTAGTGTACGAGATCTGCCGCTGGATCGTGGATATAACTTCTAGTTCCTCAGCTGCTGATACTGATCTGGCAAGTTGTTAAAGGGTAACCTGAAAACACATAGAGGCTTCCCCATTTTCTTTTGCTACAAACAGAAGGGGGTCAGCTGATCACTGGGCTTTACTGGCTCAGCACACACGAGAGCCCATCAAGAGAAGTCTATACCGGAGGACGCTGCTACGAGACAGACCCTCCAGGTTTGTTACAGGCAACATCTGCAGAAACCATCCTGGTCAGCACTGACAGGACTGCACACACTGCCAGATATGCCTGTAGTAGCCCCAGCTGGGCCTCGGCAGCACAACAGTACAGAGCTGAGGCTGTGCAGGAGTTAGCTATCAGGCTTGCTTCGAAGAAAGGAAAATTACACTTAATTACCATGGGCCACCTAAGAAGGACTGAGACTATTTATGTCTTTAGCCAAAGAACCCAGTCCAAGGGAACATATAAATCAAGATCAGTATTGCTGATTTGCCAGCAAGGATGTAATCCATATCCCCGTATCCTAAAGGTGTTGGTTCATCATTAAAAAACAAGGCCCCTGGAATTTACCACTTGCCACTAGTACAAAGGTAGCCACATACTCCACTGAATGACCAGTAAGGAATAATCTAAAGCCTGATGGAGGGCATTGGAAAGTCCATTGGCTTCCACCAAGTTTTGAAGTGGACCTGGATGGATCAGATACACTAAACAGATATAATTTTTACATACAGTCTTGTTATAATACAATCCTACTTTAATGGACAGTGTTGCAAGAATTAAAATATTCTGTTTAAATACTCTAGGCTACATACATAAAATAAGCATCTTCTATTTGTCATGTTTGCACTTGCATATCTATTGTTCCAGCCACATTAAAAATTATCAATATCCCTAAGGCCCAAATGCTATAAATGTTCTGATCAGGTATCACAGACAAACCACAGAGCTTACTAAAAGATGGGAGAACTGACCTTCCTATAAAGTGCATCATCCTCTACACTTAATTCAGAAAGAGTTTACCTCAATGTTAAGTTGTATAATATTATTTAACAACTATACTATCTGAACAATGCCAGATGAATATGGGGTTATGCTGCTGTTGTCAAAAGGAATTAAGGATCTTGATGTGGGTTAGAAGTATTTTCCTTTTCCTTGAATAACATGACGATGATAACATCCCTAAGTCTAACATTAGGTTTTATTCAAATAAAATCAATTCGAATAAAGCATAAGTGCTACGAAGTGGAAACTGCCTTTGTGACAGTGATCCTCCAGGTCTGCCTCATCCCCTGGTTCTCCCCCTAAATGTTCCCAAAAGTGCTTGCGTGCAGTTCTGATGAGCTGAAAGAGCCACAATCCACATTTCCTACAAACACTTAAGGAAGGCTGCAAACCTTGGTAATCCAGAATGAACTCTTTTGCCAGTGTTAGTGAAGAACAAATGTACCAGCCCTTTCTCTTGACATATGTCAGCCTCATTGCTTGTGTATAAATATCAGAGCTAAATGTTTTCAATTCAGAATTGGATCCAAAGCCTCATCTGAGTGAAGAGATGTTATACAGGCTAAGACATTACTACTGAACCTTGGCGCACGCTTCTGAGGCTGTGTTTGCCATGTGAGACTTGAGTTCAGTCCTCAGCTAAAACACGTCATGTTTACTGCTGTTCGTATTATTCATGTTCATCCTGTCTGTGTGTCCCAGCACACCAATCCCTGAATTTCAAAGGAGAACTACAGTGTTGGTTGCTAGCTAAACCCGCCAAGTGCCTGCCTCTATGCTCTGCTATTGTGGTCCCCCAGTTAGCACTGGGGCACCGTCTCTTCATCACAGCTGGACTTTTCTGTTAACAATAACAGGAGGGAGCACTGGGTTAAAAAATTCTAGGTTCATTTTTGTCTCTGCATTTGTTTGAAGCTTGGCCTAGCGAACAAGAGAAAGATTTTTGTTGTGTTAGGGAAGAAAAATACTGAAAAGCAATAAAAAATGGGAAATAACCATTAGGAAATTACATAATTGGTCATATTGTTTATCCCATAATCTTAGGAAGCTTGGAAGTGCTCATTCTGCCTGTACTTTGGCTTCAGCTACAGCAAAAAGTATTGGCTGTACTGTTCATCCAGGTCCTAAGCAAGTAACGGTAGGAACCAGATCAGTTGCAGAAGTAAAATACTTGGAGGAACCAAGAGATAGTCCCTGCTTTTTGCCTTTTTTTTTTTTTGCTTTGACAAAAGTACTGAAATAGACACAGTTAGTATGAAGAGGTCTCAAGAGAAGATGTGCAGATAATCTGACTACAAACATCAAGTAATATCAGGAAGCAGAAAGCAAAGATCACCAGAAAAGTACAAATTCACTGCTATATTCATATTATAGCAAAAGGGAGAATGAAACCCTTTTTAATCCTAACTTTCAATGTGCTAAAAAACCAGTGGGGATTAAAAATAAAAAAGACACACAGCTATATCTTCCAGTAGTAGTTTCCACCCTACCTGCCTAGGTCAATGCCAAGCCAAGCTCACACAACCAGTGACCGATGGTGGTCGGCACCACTTGATGTACAGAGCCAGCAGGCAGCCAGCAGGCTGGCCAGTGGATGAATGCACAAGGAAAAGCACACATTAATCCAGGCGGTGATGCTTTGGGGATGAATCTAGCATATATTTTATATTACTGATCAGAGGGGTTCAACTGCCTTACGTTACAAGGAAGGAGACGCGTAGTAAGGAATTTTCTAGGAAGGTGAGGAACTAGAGTTTTGTTTTCTTCCCAGCAAATGAGTAAAATAAATTTGCATGTTTCTTGCCAAGAAAACTAAAAGGGGATTAAGCTATAGCAGCAAGTCCTCATTTTCCAGGGTGCTCAGTGAGGACAGTATGCTTGAAATTCTCATGACATAACATCTTTAAACTTTCAGATGGTCTTTCTGACAGTGCATATTTAGAAATAGGAATCAAACATGTCACAATTTAAAGGCCCAACTATGAAAGCCTTCAGATATTCACAACTCTTTTCTATTTCCTGTCATTTATGCTTTTGATGAGACTTTCCTATAAACTGACATTTCTGTCCTCCTGAGTACTGCAAAGTTAGGGGAAAAAGATAATCACCATACAGACCAGTATAACAACTACCATTGAGGGTCATTGAACAATTTCAGCGGCCAGGGTTATGTGCTGAGAAATAGCATCTCAAAGCTGTTTACATATACAACTTGGAGCTTAAATTTTCAATAGTTAGTTAGGTGCTTAACTCATTGAAGTAACTATTAAGTGAGTGTTGATATGTATCCCCTTCCCAAAATACGTGACCTGCTATCAGTGTCCTACTAGGAAATCCAGATGCATCCAAAGAACTGATTCAAAAGCTGTCAACCCAATCGCCTATCACACAGAAGATGCCTGCAAAGAATTTCTGCTTTCTGTTTATTGCGGAGTCGCCTGACTTTGGAAGAAGGATGGTGAGGGGCAAGAAGTCATGATATGAATGCATGCAAACACAGACCGAAGTTTACAAAAGGAGTTTGTTATTTTGGAAAACAAAGCCCAGACACATCCTCCAGCTCTTCTTATGCACTAGGTTTTTTGAGGTATCACCCAGAAGAGACAGGAGTTCGGTACACTTGTACAAAAAGGAACTGAAGATGCCATTCTTTAGGTTGCAGTTCTGAAAATAACTAGTTGAGGGTGGATTTTTAGTGTTCTAAAACTGACATGATGCAAACATGGGCTATTTGGAGGCAGAGGGATGGTTTTTCTGCCCTCCACGTCCCAGTTATTTCCCCATCTGAACATGGAAACGTGTAGATGGTGGTATGTAGATGCCTGTGAACAACACAGGTCTGTGCACAGCTTTGCAGGCTCTGCTACAAACATCCTATCCATTTTACCAGAGAGCGGCTAAGAGGGCAGGGTGCCAGCAGGAAGTGATAAAACAGAATAACATGTACACATGGTAAACTATTTTCAAAACTCTGTTGCAGTTCTTAAACACTGATAGGGACCAGTCACCAGCTGTGCATCGCCCATGAGAAAAAAAGGAATTTCAGTTCTTTGAAGTGGTTGAGAGTGAAATCAACCTGTACCTCTCCATACAGGTGAGAAAAATGAATACATAAAGCTGACCTCAGCGAGCAAAGAAACTACAACTTCTGTTCTTACACACGTGAAGATTGCTGGGTTTCCCCCATTCCTTTAACAAGTTTCATTCGGCAACCTTCACGACAGCTTTTCTCCAGCATCTGCATCAGCCAAA